>JAYRCB010000614.1:149025-210316 GCA_036026315.1 Trachelus stipa | reverse complement strand
CGGATAGTTATATTCTGAAGGATATCCGGCTTATGTGGTTACAAGCTTCAAATAGTACAACTAGAGAGAGAGAGAGAGAGAGAGAGAGAAAGAGAAAAATAAAGAAAGAGAGTAATGTAATGATAAAAGGAAGATCACATCGTGTTAAGGATCTTAAAAATGGTAATTTTTTTCCAGCCGGCCGGTCTTCGTAATTTGGTTGTTGTCTTTTTTTTGTTTTTGCTTTAGAGCGCGTTACTCTCTAGCAACGACGAATATGTCTAGCAAGAAACCTCTTTTCTTTTAAGTATCCCCAGAGCCAATAGTCACAAGGATTCGTGTCTGGGAATCGAGGCATGGCCTGCTCGCAGACCCACTAGTGCCCTGAACACATTCCATTTGCTTCTCCTTGGCCAATGCTCGGGGTTTGTATTCTGTTGCTGATCACCAATATAATTCCGCCGTATATATGAAAAATCGACGGACTCGCCACGGCGCTTCGGTCGACGTCAGACGTCGCCGTCGCCATGACGGCCACGGGATCGACCGAAGCGCGGCGGAGCACTTTGAAACGAGCACTTAATAAAAGAACGAATGAATGTGAAAACAAAATTAAAAAATTAATATATATATATATTGATTTGAAATATATATATATACACACACATACATATTTACTTAGTAACCGATCAGTGTTTTGCCGATCGGAATGAACAAAGAGTACCTATTGATACACGACGAGCACCCTCTAGGGGAACTCTTGGCCATCCAGGTTTATCGTTATGCTGATGTTTCAGGAGTAATGCAGGCTTCGAGCAGTGGCGAAGTTACCCTCGATAAACGATACAGCCCCAGCTTCAGAGATCAGGAAGCACCGCGTCAGGGAAAAAGTTCGAGTAAACGCAAACGCGACGACGTACTCAGGTAAAGATATTTCGTATTTACTCAAGTCTACACATCGTTCGATAGTTTCACGTAGGTGCACCAGCCATACTCCCCCCGAACACGTGGAAATTATACCTATACGCTGGATTATGGCTTTTCGCAAATGTAATTTTGCGATCCACCTTCTGGACGGTACGATTTCAATATTCTCTTTTTTAAAATTTTTCTCTCTTTTCATTTATCTCTTTTGACTTTAAATATCCCGCCGTTATTGTTTCCGTTATCTATTCACGTATCTACTTTACTTGTCTCTGTAGTTAAGCCTATTCCGAGAAAGCTAGCTCGATACTCTAGGTGGCAATGTATATGGAAAAATACCCAATGAAATAAATTATACAAAGTATTCCACAGTTATTTTATCCGTTGCGCTCTACAGAGACTTGAATTATCCTGAATCACTTTTGATTATATCATTTTCTTAATAATAATTACTTTATCAGGATGAGGATACATCGTAACAATAGTTCCGTCGACGTTCTTAAGCCTGGAAGTCATTTGGACAGCGCAGCCAATAAGCAATGTATCCTTTTGTTCATTTGAATCCACGAGGGAACATAGTTCCCCAAGTTGAGCTAAAATTGTAAAAAATTGTACAAGTCCTACAGGGTGAGTACTTTAGAAGACAGAAGTTTTAAATGGTAGAGCGAAATGGTAGGTAACGGAAAGTTTGAAAGTTCCTGGGATTCTGTCTCTTCTGCGTTAATGTGACGCAATGTATGGGCAAGGAGTGAAGTCGGTCAGTGAAAGGAAGATTTTATTTCTGAAGAAAATAGAATTGGTCATGAATGATTGTACTGGTGTCTTTACGTTTCCTTAATCAGTATAATAGATTTTTTAATGCTGGAGAACATAACCTCTCAGTATACGCATCCTTGCATACTGGACCTAAAAATGGGAACGCGACAGCACGGAGACGACGCGTCTGCAGAAAAACGAAACAAACAAATAGCAAAGTGTGCCGCGAGCACCTCGGCCTCTCTGGGTGTGAGACTTTGCGGAATGCAGGTACTTATTTATATAATTTTTCATGGTCCCTCGCAATGTGCTGGACCTTGCACGACAGTAGTCAAGGCAAAATTATATGTAATTGTTGTTTTCGTCAGGTTTACCAAGCAGACACGGATCACTACGTTAAGAGGGACAAATATTGGGGAAGAGAATTGAATGAGGAAGGTTTCAAGGCCGCCCTTTATAGATTCTTTCATAATGGTTTCTGTTTGAGAACCATGGTCATTCAGCGAGTAATTACCAAATTGGAGCAATTGCGTCGCGCCATCGAGAGACAGAGCAGCTACCGATTTTATTCCTGGTGAGTGAATGAATTCTTGATTGACAATTCATTGAAAAGACACTGGCGGTTTATAGGAAAAAAAAAAAGTATTAAAAACTAAAGTACAGTTCACAGTCGAGAGTAACAATAATGGTTTTTCTGTTTCCTTTATTACTCAGCTCCTTGCTGGTTGTCTACGAGGGATACCAGATCGACGATTATTCAGGCCACGGTCACGCTGCTCCGTTACGTGTCGAGGACGAGTCCACCGACCTGAGTTACATGGAAAACATAGCTCACGCTTCCGACACTTGTTACGACGCGGATACAAGTAACAATTCGGCGGATTACAATATGTCCAGTCACGAGGAAGTAAGTCGAGCGTCACTTCATCGTGGATTCGGGGAAGCTGCTGCACGTGGGGCCAAGAACGCCACGGGTTTCTATCCGATAAACGAAGAGACCGTCTTCATGGATCCGCCGTCCGGAATGATAGGCACCGTTGTACAAACGCCGCAATACGATAACTGGGTGCTGTACAGTAGCAGCAGCGGTGACGAATATTGCTGCGGGCAGCACGCGGTTGGAAGTTCTGAGGATACAAGTTCCGACCTGGACATGAGCTCGGATTGCGCATTGAAGAGGAATCGACATAGACACCGGCTACGTCTCTACGAGGACGAAGAACGCACTCAGGAGGACGAGGACGAGGACGATGACGACGACGACGATGAATGCGCAACTGTCTCGAAGAGGCTGCGTGTCAAGGATGATCGTAAGGCGAACGATAATCAGGATTCTAAGGTTGATATCCGCATGATCGACTTCGCGCATACAACCTTCAGCCGTACTGGCTCTGCCGTTCCGTCTAACTCCAACTCCACTATACACCAGGGTCCTGATTGTGGTTTTCTCACGGGTCTGGATAGCTTGAAACGGCTGTTACTCGAAATTTTAAATGAAGGATAAGCAGGGATCCTGGGCGAGGATCTACTAGTGGATTCCTTCGCTTTATAATACTACTAGACAAGGTTTGACATCTCACGTAACGGACTCTCGGTGTGAATACGGATTGATTAATTAATTTGATTGATTGATTGATTAATTGTTTTGCTGGAGGACGATGAGTATGTCGTGATAATAAACTCACAAGTGGACATACGGTTTTAAATGGAGTGGACGTTACTGCGAGTGTGTAACTAGATGTTAAATTAGTACGACGCTATCTTACATAGAAATTTAACGGTAGAAAGGAAGTGTACATAGTCTGTTGCAGAGTACGATTTTATCTTGAAAATATTTTTTCTTCTCTTCGCCGATCAAAGCGATATCACGTGTGTACGTCGTCTGTGTACGTATTTGCAAGTGGGATCGAGTGGTTGTGCGCGCGATTGTGTATCTATGAATGCATGTATGGATGGAAAGGCGTGTCTGGGAGGTGTGTGTAGTCGCGTGTAAATTTACGGTATTAGATTTTCTGTCTCTCTGAAGGTTAATTGGGAGAAGAACTCCTGCCAATTATTAATGACTTAAACCGATGATAGCTACTATATATAATAGAGTATAATTATATATTGAAATGTGGAGAACTGCATTGCGAAGCATCGCGGCTCGTTTCTTTGTCCGTTTGACGAAGGATCTTATTTTCTTTATTTCCGACGGAGACAGATGAAAACCAAAAAATATATAAATACAAGAAAATTTAAAAAAAAATGAAACAAAGAAATAGGATTATAGAGCCGTACAGCATTCCACTATAAATGGCAAAGTTTCTTGACGAACAAATTATCTTTCCTTTCTTTTCAACGTTCGAATCCCACGAATTCTGTAAATAATGTAAATGTCGACTGTCGCCCAGGATATATTTACAAAAAGAAAGGAAAAAAAAAAGAAAAGATACTATTTTCTCGTTCTTAGCTTTAATATGCGCGCAATATCTCTCTTACTTTTATCTCGTAAACTGGACTCTCCTAGGTCTTAAAATTCTCTGTAACCACTTCTTTCGTACTTTCTCTTAAATTTCAATTTTCAAAAAGAATGTTACGCGCACCATTTGCAAAATTCACAATGAAACCTCGCGTGGATGAAGATTGAAGCAATTGTTCTCTTTACAAATGTGTAACCCAGTTATTAACGATTATTAAGATGTATCGTGACATGTTCGAATAAAAGAATTATGTAAATATATTACAATAACGGGCGCAAGCTAGAACTGCTGATATACCGTTCCAAGAGGAAGGCATAGGAAGGACAAAAGAGAATATGAATTATTGTTGTTACGCAAGTGCAATTCAAAGAATCTCACCGGAGTACCATTGATCTTATCAACCGTCCGCAGGAAAATGAAGATTATTGTCGAACAGGTAATAACGAGAGGAGATACAAAAGGAACGATAGTACAACTTCTGTCCATTATAGTAAATTTTAATAACAACTTGTACAATTAAATGATAAACATCTGAATACTTTGGAAAAAATGAGGTTTCGATATTCGAGCTGAACGACGTAATTATAATGAATAAATATTACATGTATCAGTATATAAAATAAGTCTCGTTTTACACGTTACAAATTGCTTAACAATATAATGATTTATCTTAATTAAAACGATTTCGCGAATAGCACCACACGTCTCGTCATGACGAATCTCAAGGTAAGAAGACATCGGATATTACATTCATTTTTTCCTTTCTTCATTCAAGAACGCTACATTTTCTCGTTTAAACTCGTTTAACGACACGCGTGGCCTTTCGTGCATTATATAGTTTTGATTTTATGACTTCGCCACACGTTCATGCAAAATTGACCCAATTGTGTATCTACAGGTCTGAGAACGTCGTTCGTTAAAAATGTCTTGCATTTTTTTAAAGCATGCATGAGAGCAAGAAGATAGAGAGAATTGATGTATATCTCTGTAAATATTAAAAACGTTTTGTCCCTAATAGAGGGCATATATATAAAAGCAAACTAAATACTAAATATTACATAATAGTTTCATTAATTTGCCAGCATTATTTTTCTTGTAAATCGTTGCTACACTACTGTCGTTATATTATTTATCTAATTACTTAACCTTGGCTCTCATCAGCCATCTGATAATGACGACGACGTAACGCTGATAATCGTAATCGTTCAGTTTCTAACGCTTGCTCAAGTTCCAATACACGAACTTGGGCTTCCATTTCCAATCTCTTCGCTTGGTGCAAACTAAGCCCAGACATATCCAAGTCCTCTGTGAATATAAATAAAAGAAATATAAATAAATCTGTAACTATTCTCGTCCACGAGAGGCAATGATCCATTTACCGTTATCCTCAACAAGTTGACTACAACTCTTAGCAGTGGCAACAACGCTACCCGTCGCCTGGGTAACTTCTCTGGAAGCTTCGGAAAGTGCAGCCAAATTATTGCTATTTCTCTCAGCCTTGACCCGACTGGCAACTACCAATTGTGCAGTGGATGCTGCAATTCCTTGTGATGCGACGACAAGTTGCTCGAACTTGCCATTTCCTGATACGACTTTGTCGGCTGCCTCTCTATTAATACCAACAGTATACAAACGGTATATGTCAATTTGCTCCAAGTAAATTGTCTACGTGCGTGAACGTACGAGCAAATATTTTATCTACTCACAATAAAAAGTTTGCTCCCATTGCTATCGCCTTCGCAGCAGATATTAAGCCTTCGGACCATTGGTGGTTTCTTTTGTAAAATTCCGTAGCGGAGGCTGTGCCCTGATCGGCAAATCAGATATGAGATAAAAAAAGGAAGAGATAAAAATCAATAAACTTACAGTCACTGAACCCAGTTACGGTTACGATCCTAACGTTACCTTTCCTTGGGCCACAATCTCAGACTGTAACAGTCGAGATTTTTTCACGAGAATCCGTATGCATTTCATCAGTTCCGTACAAGAATCCAAAATTTTACCGTTCACCTCCAATTTCAGTCCGGAATCCGCAGCTCGGGATTTAGTCAACATTTCCTAAAAGAGAATCAATCGTCAATCAAATGATGCTGTCGTACAATTTCTTGATTACATTATTTTCCATTTTTAACATGCCTGTATTCTATTGGCTGCCTCTTCTATCGCTTTATCCATACTCAAAAGTTCATTTTCAACCAGGTCGCCGATTACTTCTGCATTTCCCTGTGTATTGGACAAGGAATCTGCTAAGGATGTTATCTTTGTAATGTGATCTTTTACGATCACAAGCTGATCGCGAGCACTTTGGGATTTCTCTTTTATGTAGCTCAACATCATTAATCCCTGGGAACCAGCCTGCTTGCATTCGTCTGCCAGTCCTGAATTACATAATCGCGTGTAGTATACTCTTCTAAGGACAACTGTAGGTCGTCTTATTTATTGATTACTCACTGTCACCAAGCGCGATATCTGTAGATGCATTCGATGTAGATTTAGCATGTATCAAGTAGACGCCAAGAATATACGCTGCGTGAATGATACTGCGAATCAATGGTCCCCTCTGAGTGGTATCAGTCACGTAATTAGCATATGTGGTATCCAAGAATTCTAAGGCTTGAACAGTGGGTTCGACTTGGCTACGTAAATAATCTGGAGTACACGTGACAGCAGATATCGCAGGATTGTCGATGGCGTGTATTGCATTTTGTAAAATACTCTCGGCCTCGGAGATGCAATTTACTAAGAAAGAAAATTTAGGTTTTGTATTTAATTATTATAGACATTTATTTTTTTAAATTAAATCTACTCGGGATATTACGTACGCAGTAATTCATAGAGAGCCGCTTCTGTATCAGTTTTCAATTGATTTCTTGATCTTTCGGATTCGACACGTAACTCTTCTATTCTTGTATCCAACTCTTCTTTTTGTGTCAATAAATCATGCAAATCACCTTCTACTACTGCCTTTTCGGATACTATGAAATCGATTCGTGCGATCAGCGCCTGTAAATCAAATATTCGTATAAAATTGTTTATTTATCTTTGTCCAGGGTGATTGTATGTACGATTTTACTAACCAAATTTTCAGTTTTAGCTGCATCAAATTGCTTCCTGACGTCATCTAAATCCGCACGTGCTTGTGCTACACGTTGAGCTTCTTGCTCCACCGTCGCTTGACCCTGGACCAGTTCCTGGAGACGTTGCTCGGCTTCCTGGGTACGTCTTTCCGACTGCTCTTGGACAATTTTCATTCCGCCCAATTGTTTATCCACATCTGCTTTCTTTGATGCGAAAGTTAATTATTTATATATTCTAATAATAAATTGGCACTGGTTTATAGTAATTTTACTCACCTTTCTAATCAGATTTATATGTTCTTCGCGTAGTTTCGAATAAACTTCTTTAAGCTTTTGAAACTTCTCTTCCACGGTTTTATTTTTTCCTGCAACGATAGAAAAATCATTGAAATATACAATATGATTTGATAAAAATTATACCTTGTTAGTGGATTAAAAGTTATAGTGACCTTGAATCTCATGGAATTTTCCCAATAACTCGGTTTTATGCTTCAGCAGCTCTTGATTCAGCTGCTTTTCATGGACGATTTCACTTCCCTAAAGCAGTCGACATTTATTCAATACAATACCATTCGCAAAACCAAAATATTATCACACGATTGTAATGTAACTTAGTACAGTGCGTCTTGTATAAATGCTTACCTTGTTCGTAAGTGTAGCTTCGAGTTCCAAAATACGATTACGAAGTTGCTCAACAATTTTTTGATGATCGGTAAGCAAGTGATGTAATTCCTCACGCTGCCTGCCATTTTCTTGGTGCAAGTGTTCAATCAAACTGTCTCTGTAAGCAAAATATTCATTCACCTAATGTTTCTATCATTCAGACAACGCTTCAGTCCCATTATGCAATTGCATCTTACCTCTCTGCCAATACATCAGGAGAAATTGAACCATTTCTGGCAGAATCTAATTGATCACCAGGCAGTGAAATAGTATCCGAAGTGTCAATAAGACTATCAACTACAGTTTCGTTATCCATTGGTTCCTCTGGCGGTAAAACCACAACGGGAGTAACATAAGTTCGCAATTCAGCTTGTATCAAAAAGTTTGGCGGTTTCTGGAAGGTCATTTTATGTAGATTGTTAAACAAAAATGATAATTATCGTGTTCGAAGCATTTATTGATGATGGAGAAAAATTAATTAATGCAATATAATTGTGAGTCATGAAAAATTTGAATCTTACCTCAGGTAACGATGGAATAGTTATCAGACTTTTGAAATATTGCATATGTGTGATAGTGTTGTAGAAGCTTTTCAATTCCTGAAATTGTTTGGAGAATCGATCACGATGGCCTGCGAGGGTATCGGCGGGTAGAGCACCGTGAAGCTTGAAAAGAATTTTGACACAGTAATCGTACAGTTGGGAAGCATCCTGAATGCATGGAATTAACGGTGCAAGCCGGCATTGTCCACAGGAGGTCATCGAGTTTGAACGAGACATACCCAAAGAGCCAAAAACTGAAAGTTTCCAAAGATACAGATGAAGCATCGTGTGCTTATAATTAAAAATGAACCCATTCGCATATAATGTATCTATTAATACAGAGAATACGAAAAGGTCAATAGATACTATCTTGAACAAGTATTCATGTAAACTTCATCTGAACAATACGCATTGAATTTATATTTTGAAACAATATCTCAGAATTGTACCTGCTCGTTGTAAATTTAAGATATCATCCATGTAATCAAACATCTCTACGGACATCTGAAAGCTGTATATAGAAAAGAGTGTTTATATTATTTGAAAAGGGTTATGCAGGTATAGACTATTTTGGTTTAATGCTTACTACACATTAATATCATTTTCTCCAATAGCTTCAAGTTCCTCTGGTGTGGCTTGCAAGTTCCCAGGTAAGCGAGGATTGCGTTTGTGAAAATCTAATTTGGTAATCAGCAATCGCACATACAGTTGTATGAGGCGACCATATCCCTCTCGTAGATGCTGCCATAATTTCCCCAAGTCCTCTAATCTACCGCGATGTCTTTGAGAATCGGGAATTACTCGGGGATGGCCTTCGCGAAGAACCTTGTGTAAAACATGACAGAATTTCCATGCTACTATACGATTTTCTTCCAGTGGCTGGCGCAACACAAACATCCAAAAGGTTGCTCCGCTTTTTTCTTGAAACGTGCCGATAATCGTACCTGTTTATTGTTAAGGTAATCAGCTTGAAAGTTAAGGATTCGTTCGCTATATATATTTAAGAGATAACTAATTATCCCTATGAATATAAAATTTGTTTATATTAAATAAATGTGTATAGCAACCAACTTTAGAGAACTTAGATCCATTAGAGAACCAAAACGAATATAATAATGAAAACATCTGTTCATTGATGAGACATCTGTTTGTTCATACAATCTGATCTATAGTAAAGGATACTGCGCACATGTTTCTCTTTAACAGGTTCCTCTGTAGGATTTACTGCTTTCCTAATGCTTATGCCCTGGAAATGAAAGTAAGCACTGAAGACATGTCCAAAAAAATATATGGAAGATCAGAACATCGATATTAGAAATTTGTGCTGTTATGTGACTTTTATTAATAGTATGCGTGAAAGCGTTAATAGTTTGTTACTCACCAGCTGTTGAAGCTGCTTGTCGACAAGTAGTACAGGTGGCATTGTTAGCAGAGTGTAAACAATTGTAATACAAAGAATTATTTGGAATACATTAGAGTTTATTCTTCTAGTGAAAGGTCTCCTGCATGCACTATCTGTAAAGCCGTATCGTACAAGAGAAAGGTGTTAGGAAATCACAAAAACTAAACCTTCCAGTACCAAGTAACAACTGAGACAACTAAAAAATTAATTTACACTACTTCATTGATGTGCTAAATGACAGTATGTATTATCTTGGTACTGAAAGACTTCACAAACAAAGCCATTGAAAAGAAAGTGACGTGCATATGGAAAATTCCCAATGAGTATACCTGGAACTTCTCAAAGTGTTCACGTTCCAAATCAAGGCTGGTTTTTCTCTGCTGCAATACACGGGGCAGAGACAGTGAGGCCATCTCCGTAAAATATCACACAAGCAATAGTAGCACACTATGATTTTTTCCCAGGAGAAATATTATTCTTGTTCCAACAAGTCGTTAGGAATATGTGAACGGTTGCACGTACGTCCATGAATGCTATTGAATTACAACAGAGGGAAAAAACTACTAAATAACTCGCACTAGTTCTTCCTACACATCTAGTATGAAACGTCATATAGCACATTTACACTATCATATAACGTATAAAGCTCTGAGAATAAAATGAATGGAGCTCATTCAAAAACACTAATGCATTGGACATTAGTATCAATCAATGAACTTTTTATGTATCTCATGACGATAAGAGAATGAGTAGTATGATTACGAGCTTATATATTCGTATTATTGAATGATTCATAAGAGCTCCAAAAGGAGTTTTCTGGAAATTAAAAATGTGTGTCACATATACTTACCGTACGCAAACGCCCGGTTGAAATAGTAAGAGACTACTAGCAATAGTTCCACGGGAAAAAGGTTTCGAAATTAACTCTGTAATTGGAACGATTTTGAAGTTTTGTCAAACACGTCGGAAATGACAAGCATACTTTGTACAGAGGACGAAAATAATCAGTAGTCCCACCCACATACACAGCTGCCGAATCGTGCGTAAAGATAACTCTGCAGTTAGATCGAGCAGTAGAGCCAACAGCGAGAGTTGTTGTGCGATGGTCTATTCAAGTATTATGTAGAAGTACGTAATAGCGGGGGAGAAACTAGAGCGAGTGACTTTCTACGTGTCGGAGTTATTACATTAATAATTGGGTAACGACACACCTTTCCCGGGAATGTCAATTAACGCAACGATTCCCCGCTCGGGAATTTCGAATAATAAATGCAATAGCGTAGACTTCAACCACGGAAATCCGGCTTAAGGCATAATTTCCCTTGCGTACATGTCTCTACTACACGTTTTTTATACTTGTGCGCGAGTGTGAGATAACCCAACTGGCAAGTAATAGTTTCATAATTCATTTACCAGAGGGCAGTGCGGTCTGAAATGACTTTAGTACGATTATCAGATCGGTAGATAGCGCTGATAATTTTTTTCTTACAGCATCAGCATCTTTTGAATTTCATCTGTTTTATGATCTGGGATTTGCGTTTTGAAAGCCGCGTACTGGCGCACTTGTTCACGTTGTTGCGTACTCGACGCACAAGGAATTTACCGGCATATTACTTGGGAATGAAACACTGACGTGTTGATTAATAGGAGCGTGATACGAAAGTTTTTATATTCTTCTTTAATTTAGTGTTTTTCGTAAGATCATTTGAGATATTTGAGGCACAATGGACTTTCTGGAATATCCGGATGTAACGGCTGAGGTTAAAGGCGCTATGGTTCGTATATACTTTCTTTGGGCTATTTTATTTACGTTTGAATGTATAACTTTTTGCGTTTCTTTACAGACGCCTGGGAGACTCAAACTCACTGATCAGAACCTTATATTTAAAAATCAAAAAACGGGAAAAGTCGAGCAGATTTCTGCAGCTGATATGGAAATGGTCAATTATCAAAAGTTTGTTGGAACTTGGGGACTGAGGATATTTTTAAAAAATGGAACACTGCACAGATTTCGTGGCTTCAAGGAAGGAGTGGGTATTGAGATCTAATCGCTACTCATTGCAGTTGAATAGTGATTTAGTTTAATATAGAGTATCGTGTATGAAGTGTGATTTTTAATTGTTGTTTTTATAATTAGGATCAAGAGAAAATAGCTAAATTCTTCAGTGTAAATTATAAAAAAGACATGCTCGAGAAGGAACTAAGTTTAAAGGGTTGGAATTGGGGAACTGCTAAGTTCAATGGATCTGTCTTAAGCTTTGATGTAGGCCATCACACAGCTTTTGAAATCCCTCTATATGATGTATCTCAATGTAACACAGGAAAGAATGAAGTTACATTGGAATTTCATCAGGTATACTGTGATGCTGAATATTGTAAGATAATAATACAGATGTTGCCTGACATTATTCATCTAATATTTATGTCATTTTAGAATGATGATGCTCCAGTTAGTCTCATGGAAATGAGATTTCACATTCCAGTTAGTGATAGCGCAGACCAGGATCCTGTTGAGGCTTTCCATCAACAAGTTATGGAGAAAGCTTCTGTTATTAGTGTCAGTGGAGATGCAATTGCAATCTTCAGAGAAATTCAGTGCCTCACGCCTCGGTAATGAAAATAGGAAAATGATGGAATCAACAATTTTTATTGCAGTAATAATATCTTTTTCTTATTATTTCTTTATAGCGGTCGATACGATATTAAAATATTCCAATCATTCTTTCAACTTCATGGTAAAACGTTTGATTATAAGATTCCAATGTCTACTGTCTTGAGATTGTTTCTCCTACCACATAAAGACAGCAGACAAATGTTCTTTGTGGTAAGTTTCAATTAATTCACTTGATAAAACTTTGTTCCATTGTGGATTGATATTATTTAATATTTCTCATTTTAGGTTAGTCTCGATCCACCCATCAAACAGGGTCAGACTCGATACCATTATTTGGTATTATTATTCAACCAAGAAGAAGAGACTTCAATTGAACTTCCTTTTTCTGAGTTAGTCTCGTATAAATAGAATCGCTTACATACGTTTTTCTTCAGATATGATATAAATTGGCTACTGTTTTTAGGAAAGAACTGAAAGAAAAGTATAATGATAAATTATCAAAGGAGGTGTCTGGACCGACGTACGAAGTCCTCGGTAAAGTCATGAAAGTCATTATCAACAGAAAGCTCACAGGCCCTGGTGGCTTTTTAGGGTAAGTAATAATTTACTTAAAGAGTAAGAAATTGTTTTGTAAATATATACATCTTTTTTGACCTTAAAGGCATTCTGGAACACCAGCAGTTGGATGTTCTTTCAAGGCTGCTGCTGGCTACCTGTATCCACTTGAACGTGGTTTCATTTATGTTCACAAGCCACCAATTCACATACGTTTTGATGAAATTTTATCAGTAAACTTCGCTCGAGGTGGTGGATCTACCAGGTCTTTTGATTTTGAGATTGAATTGACAAGTGGTGTAGTGCATACATTTAGCAGTATTGAAAAGGAGGAATATGGAAAGCTATTTGATTTCATCACATCGAAGAAGCTGAGAGTCAAGAATCGTGGAAAGACCGTAAGTTGATATAATTAAATTGCAGGAGTTTTTAAAACGTTATAAACATAAATATATCAATTCAATTACAGGACAAGGTTACTTACGACAACGACTTTGGTGACAGCGATCAGGAGGATGAGCCTGATGCTTACCTGGCACGAGTCAAAGCAGAAGCTCAGGAACGTGATGACGACAACCAGGAGTCCGAAGGGTCTACAGATGAAGATTTCAATCCGAATCAGGTCGAGAGTGACGTGGCTGAGGAGTATGAAAGTGATCCGAAGACTTCGGATAGCGAGGACGATTCAGATGAATCTGCGAACAGCAAAAAGAAGGAGAAGAAGGAAAAGAAAGAGAAGAAACACAAATCTGCTAAGACTGTGGTAAGTAATTTTCTTATTATATTGACATCAATTAAAGAGTCTGTGAATAGTTTCTACAGTTCTGTATAATTCACAGTCTGAGAAACCAAGAAAACAACGTAAACCGAAAAAGGATAGAGATGAGAACAAACCCAAGAGACCTGCAACTGCGTTCATGTTGTGGCTAAATAACACACGTGAAGAGATCAAGGCAGATAATCCTGGAATTTCGGTTCCTGATATCGCCAAAAAGGCAGGCGAGATGTGGCGAGAGCTTAAGGATAAATCCGTAAGTAAATTCATTTAAAAAATCTTATTGCGTAAGTCATTTTGTTTACAACTTTATTTATTACATCGAATATGTAATAAATAAATATGTATATTCCCTTAGGAGTGGGAAAAGAAAGCAGCAAAGGCTAAGGAGGAATACGCAGTAGCCATGAAAGAGTATGGAGACTCACTAAAATCTAAGGATAAAAAAGAAAAAGTTGAGAAAGTAGAGAAAGTGGATAAGAAAAAGAAGGAATCCAAAAAAGAAAAGGACTCCCCTAACAAAGCAATGACCGGAACTTCATTCAAGAGTAAAGAATTCATTCAAGATGAGAGCAGTAGCAGCGACGATGAGGTATTATAGTTTTCCTTTTTGTACTTCGTAAAAGATCACGCTTCATGACTCAAAATTCTATTTTACTTTTAATTTTCGAAGTCTAAAAAGAAGGGCTCGGATGCCGATAGCGCAGAGGACAAAAGAAAAAAGAAGGCTAGCAAGCGTACTGCGGTATGTGCATTGATAAATATATATTTTTTATTGATTACATTGAATTTTATAATGCTGATAATGATTCCGTAGGAGGATGATAGAAAGAAGGTCAAGAAGGATAAGAAGGAATCTGATGATGAAGGTAGTGACGTTGATTTTGAGAAACCAGGTGACAGCACGCCAGCATCAAGCGATGCAGAATCCAAGGGGAGCGATTGAGTGCGCAATCAAATGTTCTGAGATTGTATAAAGTTTTTTTTCCTTTTCTGTGTATTATCCAGATTCGCAAAATTTCGCAGCGGGCATTGAAGTCGCTATGAGAACTATTACGCAAAGGGACTTAACGCCTGTACGAAAATGTACCCTCTATTAAAACTTGAATAACATTTATATTTATTTTTCTTCAATGATGCATGAGTGATAGTGTTAACATTTCTTATTGCACAGTTTCTCGTGTAATGTGAATTATTATTATTATTATTATTATTATTATTAATTGAGGGAATATTTTATATCAGCACACAAAGCCAGGCTATTTGTACGAAAAAGAAAAAATGAACGTTGCATTCATAAATTCAAGTGAAATACATTGTTACTCATCTAAGAGTCATTATGAAAGTTTGCTATATCCTTACGGAATAGCACTTTTACAAAAAATTATACTTTGTATGGTACTATTGCGTATAAACATTGTGATTATCACATAATATTCTATATCACGCTAGTGCGTCCAAAATAATCTACACATTTTGCTAGCTAATTGTATTTCAGGTCTGGTGCTAGGCAGTTACTTGTCTCCTGACTACTTGTCTGTACAGAATTTATAAGCGGGAGCATAGGTGGTGTGCATGGTGTACAGAGACTTCGTAAAAAGCTAGACAAGTACCCATGGTTATACTGTCAACTGCGTGGGGGGGTTTTCTCTTCTTCCGTACCTAGATGATTTATTTCAATATCCTTGGGCTCTATGTGCTGTTCCTTCATTGCTTTCTGCAAACAGATACAAAATGGAAATTGTGTAATTCCTTTGTCATGATATTTCTTAATTTTTTTCTGGTTTCTATCTTTGACATAAGATTTGCATTGCATTAGTAAACATTTGATATTAAAAGAACGATAAATGTGAATGCAATTTAAAAAAAATGACATTTAACCTGCTCACCTTAACACAATCTTTATAAACTTTTAATAGAGTGGCACACATGGAGTCATCGTGATCGCCTTTGAGAAATCTTTCAGAAAACCAATTATTAAAGCAAGCATCATACTTGTTCTTCAAATCTGTACATGCCTCCATAATATAGCACCTGTGATTTAAATAATTATATGCTTTACCTTAACACACTGTTGATACACTTTGAACATTGGTGCACACATGGAGTCGTTTGTATCCCCTTTCAAGAATTTCTCAGAGAACCACACATGAAAGCAAGAGTCGTACTGTTTCTTGAGTTCGTTGCATGTCTCCCCGATGCTATTCATGTAGGCTGACTGGTCCACTTCTGAAAGTAGACAAACCGAACTCCGATATACAAAAGAATAACAATACTATAAAGATAGATAGTATAAAGATAATTCAATAATTAAAAAATGAAATACTTTTATAGTACAAATGACTTAAGGTTACATGCAGTGTCATCAGTATAAATCAATGAACTAAAAGTTTAATGTTTACCTTTTTGTAGTTTTCTAAAGATCTTCCTTCAAAATCTTTCTTGACAATTTTTCCAAGTATATTTTATGTTAATAATGAATTAATTTACTTTTATTGATGCATCAACATGAGTCGGTTCTGTCAAAGAGCCATCTAACACGTAAGCTGGAAGTGAATTTCAATTTCAACAAGTTAGTCCATAGAGTCCATAGTTATTGATTAGTATCAAGTATGTAATGATAGTAGCAAAGTAGTATAATTTAAGTATTTACAGTAATTGTCTAAATTAATTCTGTTTAATTTGAGTAATCAATTATATCAACTGTATATATATGGATGATAGAGCATTAAGTGCAATTGAGTGATATTTAGTTTGGAGCAACCGCGTGTGTATGTATGTGCACGTGTCGGCATCACCCACATGGTGTAATCAAAGCTAACCTATACGTTTGAAAACTTATGCCGTTACTATTTATGGTGTTAAGTTTGCAGTCGTATTATTGTATTTCCAATTTTGTGGAAAATGCGATCAAAATTGTCTTACCCTTCCAAGGGGCAAAATAAGTCAAAGGACGAGTTGAATTTAACGGTAAAAAGGATTGGTGGTGGCAGCATTATTGACCGTCGACCTTTATTTTCTCACAACGGAGAGTAAGTTTTGTAATTATGTTTTATTGAACTATTTAAGTTTTTTTAATTATACATGAAATATTTATATTACTCTATTTTTCTAGGATTCTTTATGTCGTATGGAAGCAAGTGATTCGGGCATTTAGTACACAGACTGGAGACTTTGTACGTGAATTTGAATCAATAGAAGGAAAAATTGCAGGGATTGCTTCATGTTCTCATAGTTTAAGTACAATAATAGGATGTTCCGATATTGGGGAACTTATTTTTTGGAACTGCTACAATGGTCTTATTATCAAGAGATATGTAAGTTGATTTTAATCTTATATACTTATTTTTATTATAATTTTTATTATTTACAGGCATTAAATATTACTGATGCTGATATCACAGTACGAACATTTCACATTTTGAATTATAAAACAGAGAAAAAACTTGATGTTAAGAAAGTGCTTGTGACTTATGTGGTAAAAGCATTTAATAGGATTCGTATTGTTTTATTTGATTTGGAGACTGGAACTCGTATAGAGCATACAAATATCTTGTAAGTAAATTTTGAATTTATGGTGTAAACTTATTTTAATTATCAATGTTCTAAAAGTAAATACATTACAGAAAAACGGATGATGACTATTACGTTGATATAATTGGTAATCAGAAAAAAAATTTAATAGCTGTTGCTCAAGGTCGCAAACTTCACATACTGAATCCAGCCAAAAAACTAACAGGGACACTGTGAGTTTCCTAAGCATTGCTATAGTTTCTAAATACAAAAATGACTTGTCCATCGAAATATCTTTTATTACAGACATAAGACAGGAAGACTGTTAACATGCGTTGCTGGCCATCCTGAGGAAGACTACGTAGCAACGGGTGATTTCAGTGGTCGTGTTCTGGTATGGAAAGATGTACAGCAAAGCAATCCAATTCAGGGTACTTACCATTGGCATACGTTGCCAGTGACAGAAATCGTTTTTAGTATTTCTGGTGGACATTTTTACACCGGTGGTGGAGAATGTGTACTTGTTAAGTGGACTCTTACCAATCCGCAGCACAAATCATTTCTCCCTCGATTACCAGCACCGATCAAACATTTAACAATTGCCCCAGATAATCAATATGTAGCTATTTCTACATTAGATAATGGTAAACATCATCATCGATTGATCTATTTATCAAAATAATATTATATATGTAACTAAATAATTTTTTACAGGTATAATTGTGTCAAATCCTCAACGAAAACTCTCAGCCGTAATACAAAACTTTACATGGGGTGTAGCACCATGTCATACAAATTTATTTCCTGCAGGACTTACTGTTGATCCCAGGACAAATAGTCTTGTTCTTAATAGTAGGACAGGTCATGTACAGTTTTACAACGTTCACACTAAAACTTTACTATATAATGTGAGTAACAAATGATATTGAATGTAAATGTATTGATTAAATGAACGAATATTCTCCCGTTGCTTCAGGTTAATATAACTGGTCAGAATCTATTGAGTCAAGAAAGAAATACTGTCATTGTAAATACAGAAGTGACAAAAATTGCTTTGAATCACGATGGAACCTGGATGGTCACTGCCGAGCATCGTGATGACAAAGTATCCGCTGTCGAAGTTCGTTTGAAGTTTTGGCAATTTGATTTAGAAAAGCAAATGTACGTATCGATACAATAGTACTTTCCAGTTACTGTTAAATGTAATTTATTAACAAGAATCTTTCAGGTATACACTAAACACATCCATTGAATTACCTCATGACAATGGAGTAAACGCTCTACAGTTTCAACCATTAATGTCATTCGACAATGAGAACTCGTTAGCAGTGACTACGGGTCCGGATAAAAAATTTAAACTGTGGACTTTAGCAGAATCTTCATCGATACACAGTAATTAATATTTCTACTCTTCTTATTTTCTCATGTATTTTTACTTCAATAATTACATATATTTTACGGAATTTCAGAAAAGACAAGACACTGGCAGTGTCACAGTGTCGGTTTATACAGAGACTTCAGTGCCAATGATGCAGGTTTTTCTATGGATGGTTCTCTATTAGGTGTTGGATTTGGGTCAAGCTTAACTATCTGGATTCCTGAGACAAACGAATTAAAGTGCAGCCTCACACACAGTCGCTACTCCGCAGCGATCAAGTAAGCAGTCCTAATTTAAAAATCCCAAAGATTTGATGATGACTAATCATTTGTGATTTGTCAGACGGATAGAGTTTGGAAGAAACGATGCCTGCCATTTAGTTGTTGTTGGATCAGCACAGTACATAGCAGTATGGAATCTTTTGACTCTATCAGTAATATGGAGCGTCCCATTAAAACTTGCGACTCTTTGTTCAGATCCGAACTCCATTTACATGGCAGCGTTCACAGCCGACGCTACACGTAAGCATAAAATTAAACAAAAATAAATATTTAAAGATAGGCTAATTTTTATCATACAACGATTCTTTTAGTCTATGTATTTACGCCGCAATCGTCACAACCTGTCTACACAAAAAGAAACATCCTTCCTAGAGGCAATTCAGTCCTAGGTTCCAGCTTCGTACCGCATCTGAGAGAGAAACGTGATAACTGGTCAAAACAATGGCAGCGAAAGTCTCAATTGTTCTTCCTAGATTCCAATCAGGTCAGCACGAAACTTTGGAGAAAACAACTACAATAACACTCACGTTTAAAAGTCCTATTAATGATTAACTGTCTGAATGTTTCGCAGGAGCTTCTGACACTAGAATCAGAAGCCGAAGCCAATGTGTCCTTGGATGATTTATCCCTGCGAGGAAATATCTCTGCAACAGCCTTCAGTGCACTTATAGCATCTAAGACAGTGTCCGAAAGGGAAAAGGAAAGTCCTATCATTCACGAATATCTTGGTATACAAGGAAAAGGAGTAACAGATGAGGTGAGTCAAAATAAATAATCAAGTAATCAGTGAGATCAGTTCATCCCATTGGGCAATACAGTTATTATCTAACAACAATCATCGTTATACAAGGAATATTATTAAACTTAATTCGTACGACGTTAAACCTAAAGATATCTTTGGTATATTGCATTAAGTAATAGGTACGTTAGAAATCGCGTATGGAGTAGTCTTCATTAATTAACGTTAACATCAATGAGTAGAGTCCATGATTAGGAGAAAAATATTTAAGTATATAAACAATAACATAAATAATCTCCATTTTCTGCATCTTTCAAGATTAACGCTGAATAACGATACTACTTAGCACCAGGATAATTGGCGAGATGGTTAAAGTTATCCCTTAAGAAATAGTGTCATTATTAGGTCATCAGTGCTTTTTCAATGTTTCAGTGCTTTTTTTCACCTCTTCGTTATTACTCCCATCTCAACCAAATCAGCTTCCTGTTCTTTCATGAATGTCAGTGCTTCCTTCCGATTCTATAATTCCGACAGCGTCGAACTAGATCGAATTTCCTATATCTAAGACAATGCCATTGTGGTATCTGCCTCATGCTCTCGATAGCCTGTAACAATAAGCAGCATTTCAAGATGACTTGAGAGGCTCAGACAATAGGTGATGGAAAAGAAAAGATGCTGATGGCTCTGATAATCAGCTGTGGTGCACTATCAATCGGAACATTAGACACAACTGAGAGGTCTAATAATAACCGATGAGTTCATTGTCTTGAATATTATCGGTATTTATTGTATAATCGGATACAAATCAACCAGAAGTAACGGGCTCGATATGCCCTATCACACTTTAAAGTATAGTACATAATTAAAAAAAAAATATCTTATGGCAGTAAGAACGTCTTTCTCTTGTTTCTTAGTCTTGCTATTTCTCATTTATATCTTATCCGCGTCTTTGATGAATATACACCAATGAAAGTATCAGAGTCAGACACGATTCTCACCGTCGTCGTTTAATATTTGATTGAAAGTTAACGCGACAAACACGACAGATGATTTAACAAGGATCGTACAATGACCATTCATGCATTTATACTTTCGTCTCTATCACGTAGACCCGCCAACGCTCATTCTTAACTGTACGACTTAGCTGCGTCGTTTACCATGACGAATACGCGGAAGAAAATTCTTCCTGTATAAGTTTGTCCCGGTGAGAGAGTACCGATGCATTCTACATCTAACTCGTTTCGTCCTGTTTCGAGTGCAGTCAAAGCCCTGACAAACAGAGTGCTCCCACGCGATTCACCGCCCATGCACTTTAAGTGATGATTTTATACATTTACTCATTCGCCACTTATTATTTACGATCATTTGACACTCCAATCAAAATATTTCCGAACCACTGAAAAATTCCGAGACGTAAAAACATAATTCTTAAATATTAAAGCTAATCTGGAATCGATATCGAAGATAATTTTTTATATTAATTACAAAAACTCACAGCGAGACACAAAATGAATTGACAGAAGTACGTGGTTTCTGTTATGCAAAGAATTTGTTATATCAAAAGATAATTTGATAATTAAAATTTGTAAAGATATAAAAAATACTCACAGCTTCTGGATTGCCAACTGGGATAGCCTTGGCCAGGGCACCGACCGTAAGAGACAGTATCAGGTATAGCGCAACTGTCAGAATGCTCAGCTTCATTCCCGTTTTAAATGTGCACCAGGAATGTACTCGAGGAGAAGAGGTCAAAGTGGGTGAAGGAGAATGTCCAATATACCAAGCGACGCTCGTCGTAGAACTGACTTTCATAAGCGTCCCCATGATTTAATATAGATCTGTGAGCTCCCACCCCCTCGGCACTGTATGTACTTCTACCGCTGGACTTGCTTACAGAATGTCTTGTGCATTACGAAATGATTTCGGCGAACGTGATTCACTTGGAGAAGGCCTCTTCTGTATATTGCATATTATACCGCATGAACAGTTCATACTGTACCCAATTATAGAAGGTATCATCCACTCGAAATTCTTTATATCTTCCATTTCAATAACCCTTGATCTCACCAGTGTACAGGTGCACTGTAATTTTACATGTTGCAAATACAGATTCATTATTACATGAAGACAACTTCCTATTTTTGAATCTTCAAGGAAAAAAGATCATCGCTATCTGAGGCGAACGTTCCTCCAGTTTACTATCTCTTCTTTTGTATGATTCTCATGATTGATCCTTTTAAAGACAGTTACACCTTTTAACGATTGAAAGGATACTCATTGATTGCGATTATTAACCCTAGGACAGTATCTGCTATGGGGGTAGGTAGGAAATTATTATTATGATTAAGTCATTAGCTTAATTATAATTAATTTGTTATCTTGGTAATCAACTCGTTATCATTTGCATTGAAATTTCATATTCTTCCAATATCCTCCTGCGCAAGGCCATTTATATGTTTGCCATTGTTAATCCTCCCAGGATCGATGCTTTGGCTATAGTCGTGTTTAATGGAAAAGTTTACAATGTAAAATACGCGATTGCATTCGTGGAACGTCCACCCGGAAAAAGGAATCGTCGTCATAATCGAAGAATATATTTGCTTATGAAAAAATATGTTGCAAAATATTTTATAATAATCTGACCGTAATAATTAGTAGCTACGCTTGTTATTTCGTGATATTGATAACCCCTCGCGGGTGTTGTGCTTGGGAGGTTTATTTAAAGCAAACTGATAATGAAACGATGACTGAACGACGTTATTTTAAAAATTATTACAGGCACGTGAGACGGTATAGTTTAATTTAATGTTTGATTTATTTAAGATTTTTTATCTCTGTGTTATTTCTAAATGGATTGTCCTCCATCTTTTTATTTATCCCTTAAACAAAGGTATCGTACAATCCAGGATGCGCGTAGGATGCTGTATAAACGAGGCAACCTAGATCTGAACTAGAAAATTACAAGAATTGTCTGGAATTGAACGTTGGGTTGCTTCCTCCGTGTATCAGATAAACAGAATGCATTTCGTTACCTTGAAGACATGTGAAATCTTTGTTTCAGTTACTCAGCGTATCGTCTCACACGTTACCGCCAATAAGGATGCTCAGTGCACCATTTATTCTTTCCCTGATACCACATGCCGGAAGCAACAAACAGATTGAAAACAAATCCAGGTAAACATAACCTTCTTTCGAGTTATGTATCCTCGTTGTATGTTATATTGCAGTCTGATATTTAATGAGCTTTGCTGTTCTTTTGTTCCTGCAGTGAAAACATGGACGTCGCTGCTGATTCTGGGAACGAGACCGACGACGATGACGTTCCTACCGTTCGAGAGCCTTCCCCAAGAATTATGAACAATGAAGAAAACGACACGTCGACTTCTCTACAATTAATTAATTATGACTGGTCTTTTCTCTCGATGATACTTCCAAGTAGAGACGATGTATGATCTTACGCATCAAACAAAATTGTATATGATGCAACAACTCGTGAAGTCGCCTTTTGAATTAAATGGTATCAACTGCGGGATACTACGTCTTACAAATTTTATTTTACTCTACTTACAGGACAGCAACAAAAATTGTATTTTTATTTAGTTCATTATTGACTTGTGGCAATGAATACAAGGATGATAATTTCAGTGTAGCACAATAATAACATTGTAATAAGGTTATTATGCTAAAACTTTATGTATGTACAGTAGATAAATATATAATTTTTCTTAGAATGGCTGTGGAATCTTATCAAGTACTTCGGATAGATCCACAAACTTGTTTAAAACTGAATCAGTGCTGTCTGTATACGCGTATTTGACGTAGGTACTAGAATTGTTAAAAATTTGCTTCAAGACAACACCCTTCAGTAATATCGTCAGAAGATATAGGATACTGATTATTAATGGATCCAGCCTCTGCTCCTCAATCCCACAGTATATCTCTTTCCAGGTTGGTGGTGTTAGTTCAGTGTCATTGGAGGATAAATATTTTTTCAACATATCAACATAGCATTGTACAATCCGTTTCTCAGTTTGACGACGAAATTTGTTTTCTGTGCTGAGATAGAGAAATTGCATGACGTCATGGGCAGATGGACAATATCGACTTACAGAAAAGACAGAACTTATCCTTTGGATTAATTTACGAGACTTACAATAAATTTTGAAAAAATATTGATATTACAGGTGCGAATACGATTTTAAGTCTGATGTTTAATGCGATTCAAAGTCTATAGTATGTCCACACGAGCACAGAGCGATAACGTTAATAGCATCTAAAGATTTAAAATCATTATTCACCGTTGTTTTAAAAAATTTGGTAAAATGTCTTATTATCTTATTGAAAAATTTATTGTGTTGTAGGAAGTCTACATAGTGAAATCTGTTTGCACTGGTGAAACCAAAACAAAGCCTTGATGTATATTAAGATATTTTAATAAAATTAAGGTATATTAATTTTAATTCTTAATTATCAGCAAACTTTCCTATACCTAAATAGCCTCAAACTCTTAGTTATAGGAATACCCGTTAAAAATTTTTTTAAAAGCGATAGCTTCCTTTTTCAGATCCATACTACTTTATACTCATCGATATATGTTTAAATTAATATAGTGAAATGAATTGAGTTGTTTTGCGTTAAACATCCAAGCCTATTTAAACCCGTTTCGAAGCTTGTACCTATGAAATCTCAAGGAAAAAAACCTAGAAGACGTTATTGACGAAAGAAACCTCGCAGTAACAACCAATACGGAATTTCCACAAGGCTCAATACACTTGCACCCATGAAGAGTCCTGCTGCACTTCCAACGGATACTGAAAGTACGATTTTTCATTGATATACTTATAAAAAATCATTATACCAACATGTTATTACTGAAAGTTTCAATTACCAACAACGTCAAGTAAGCTGCAGGTGAAATATCGTTTGTAACGTATACTCGGTAGAGAAAGCATATGAAAAATTACAGCATTTTTTTTAGCCTTAGGCTCCATCCAATCGTCAGCATGGCTATAAATTATTGTTCCTTCACAGTCTGATATACATTGACCCTTCATTGATATCTTGTCAACAATTGCAGATTTGGCTTTACTGATACACTCTAGCTCAGAATGATTGCACACTTTCATCCAGGGTGGATGAGGAAATAAGTGACCAACGCATCCACAATATTCGATCATCCGCTTGATCTGGATCTGTAAGAAGAATTTGTCAGTTTCTCAATATTTAAAATCATATCCGATTCAGGTAATTACTTCCGAAATACACGCGTTGTAATTATATAATTTGTAAAATACTAGATCCTCATTTTCCCATGGGAAACGGCACTTCCGTTGATGTATGGCTACGTTTTCTATGCCAGCTACATTTTCGACATCTTGAAGCGTGAACCCAACGTGTCTGATTCCTTCCATTCCTTGTATACTGTTGCCATCGTTTGGATTGGCAGTCGTAGGTATCTCGTAGTTATTTAAAAGGAAAATCTAAGGATCCAATCAATCAATTATAGTTAATTAGAAATTTGAATGCTTCTAATAAATTGAAATATTATTTACATTGTATTGGGTGAATTTTGAATTAAATTCTATCTCCAGTTCTCCTGCGCCTGTTGTTCTGTTCATCATAAAGTCCATTGTTGTTTCTTTATTTGTTTCAACTTGATAATTATTCAGTGTAAAGCAAGTACCGATTATTGTTTTGATTCGATGAAATTGGTTGCAACAGTTGAAAGGTTCTCCATTCCAGAGGCATCTGCGGAATATATCCGAACAATTGATCTGGACCTGTTAAGTATATGAATTTTTACTAATTTTTTAATATTTAACAAATATCGCAATACCTTTTCATTAAGTTCAGCCAGGTCGTCACCCGTTAAATTATCAAAATATTTGGTCCCACGAACGAATCCCCAATTCTGATCAGAGAAGAGCCTCTTTGCATTATATTTCTGGCCTTCTGTCTTGAATTTTTTATTCATAAAACTGGAAGAAAGTACTTGTTAATTTAAAATGGCGAATGTGCTCTAATATTAATAAAACTATTTATACGTGTCTATTATGTTCTGCCCATCAGTTAAAAATCCCGGGCATACTGAAACACTTGGAAATTTCACTTGCCAATCCAAGTACAATGTATCAACCGTTACATCAACTGAATTATGGTTATAATTGAAAAAAACCTCCTTGATCATTAGTGTACAGCCAAACCAAGACAATCCACAGGCAAAGAACCAAAAGACTCTGAAAAGAAAACGGAATATATAAATATAAAAAAATACATTTGAAATCCTAATTACCGCTCAGTCCAATGCCGATCATCCTCCACCAGATATCTAGTCCCATGTAAACTAGAATTAGCTAAATATTGTTGCGGTATTTTACACCAAGATATTTTTCTCCGTTTCGTACCGTACATCGTGGCATTAATATTCCTGAAATGCTGTTTGAAAATCCCAGTAATAATGCAGTAAACTAAAATATGCATGTGACATTGTATTTGCGTGTTTCATCAGACAGAAATTCGATCGAATATTCAGAAGGGTTTAAAAGGCCTTGGACGTTGAATATTTGCCGCCGTTACTGACTACGAATTAGTAGCATAGTCAGATGGAGCTATGAATTCTCATATGCTTAGTCCAACGGTACCGACTAAGCATAAAAGCCACTAGGAAGTAGCACGTAGTACAGGCAGGCAATATTATCGGCCATAGGTGCGCGTCGGTAGTTCGAGAATCGCTTCGATAAATTGGCGATCGCTTCCTCCTTGCTTCTACAAGTGGCACGAGGGATGTCGAAGGGCATTGTATTATCCTATTCATAGGATTTCTTGAGAATACCGGCGTCCCCGCGCAAACAAAATCTTGATCGCGACTGCGTTCTTGTAAATTTTACTAGGAGTTAATAAAGCCCTTAACTGGCGATGGCGCTTAACCCGTCATACGAGGCGATCGGCAAAGGATTCGTTCAGCAGTATTATGCGCTGTTCGACGATCCTACGCAGAGGCCAAACTTAATTAATATGTACAATGTAAGTTGTTTTATTCTTGATTTATAAGTTTTGAGAAAAATTTTGAACGATGTAACCTAACCACAATTTCTTACTTTTCCCACTACTATTGCTAGACTGAATCATCCTTCATGACGTTCGAGGGCCTTCAGATTCAAGGTGCCATCAAGATCATGGAGAAACTAACTGTGAGTAGTCTTGTTATGTTTGGGTATGTGCTATTCAACACTTTGGAGCCAGTGTGCTCGGTGCTTGCATAGTTCACAGATCTTTTGATGGAGTTTATGATGATCTGAGTCTGCGGTGTTCTATAAACTTACAAGACTTTATTAAGGGATCTATATAAGTTTGTTTTTTATTTGCAGAGTTTAAGTTTTCAAAAAATTAACCGAATAATAACTGCCATTGATTCCCAACCTATGTTTGACGGAGGTGTTCTAATCAACGTTCTAGGAAGGTTGCAGGTGAGCGTTCAATCTATTATGAATATTACTATTCTCACTAGCTATCATTATATTCATATGGCAAAAGTAATATATTTGTTGCCAATACAGAACACATGATACAGCAATAAGATATTATCAAAAAGAATATTGTTGTGCTTAAATAGCAATTACCAGTATTATATTTTTGTTCAACTTTGCCTTAAACGTTCAGACAGTGTTGTACAAAAATGACAGAGATAAGTGGTGCCATTATGAACCAGTGATAAGATACTATAAATAATATAAGGGAAAACATTCTGACTTGCAACAAAATAATCTGTTCTTTAGTATAGATTTCAATGATAAAAGAACCATGTAGATTGGAATTGCATAAATAATAATTAGCTATCGATTCTTGGTGGTTGGGCAGACCGATGAAGATCAGCCACACGCGTACATCCAGACATTTGTCCTGAAGCCAATCGGCATCAGCTTTTTCGTGCAGCACGACATCTTCAGACTCGCGTTGCACGACACTGTCTAAGACGTCTGGTACTGATCGACCATCGATCTTCATACCGTGGTACAGGCAAGCTCAGCATACTTTTCCTGCTGTTATGCTTTGCTCACTGTCACGTGAGCATGCACGCTTTCCATTAACTCATTCAAACGCGCTACTCTTTAATAACAATTAAATAAACTTACACAAAGTACTATGAGTTCTCCGATATCTATGCAACTTGGTCACTTACAATATCGTTACAAGCTAACTTTGCTTTATTCTTATGAAAGTTTTAGATTCCAGAATGGTAAACATGCATACATTCATATAGTTTGACTTAAAAGATCCTATCGTATTATGAACATCGAGTGGTTTCCCTTTGTTATGTACCATAGTTATCATTTCTTTTTATTCCCTGCATGGTTTGGAAATGACGCATGTTTATCATGGTCATATCATTTCTACTCTATGTTAAACAACAATGGTTAACAATACATTATCAACATTATTCTGTGTGCACTCTGTACTAGTTACTCATAACAAATTATTTTTACTTGTGACTCAGTCATAATTCTCAATGACATACCTTAAAAATAACATACAAGCCTTACTAGGAATATTATTTACCATAGACTGCAATACTTTTCAAAGGAGAAGCACAACTCATTATTTTTCAATGATAATTATATTATTGCTATAATTCTGTGATTATTTAACGCTGCCTCTCCGAATAGTATGCTGATTGTGATTGCAGGCAGACGAAGACCCACCGCATGCCTTCTCGCAGATATTTGTGTTGAAGCCACTGGGAAACTCGTTCTTCTGCCAACACGACATCTTCCGCCTGGGTATTCACGATACTGTGTGAATTAAACAGCAATGAAAAACTAAAAAGAAAAAAAAATACAGCAACACGAATGAACGAACGAGCAAACGAGCGAGCGAAGACTTAGATAAACTCGATAACAGTGGACAGTAATGTTATCAAGCCGCGGTCACACTCCGTAACACATCGTACGTCGAGACAAGTGAGCTACTTTAAGAAAACTTTATTTCTTTTAACAGACTATTCTGGGTTTTTTCTACATATATCCTTCAATCCATTTGTTCCCAAATTGCTCTTATTCGATTGATCCTTATTCTCTCCCTTTGACTCCTCTTCAGTCTTTCGGCACCGACACTTTTTATATAAAGCATTTTCGCTTATATATATATATATATATACATTGGCCACGGCTAATTGCTATTACCAATAAATACCATTTAATAATTGTCTCGCTTACTTGGATGCATCCTGACATAAGTTAAATTTATTTTTATTGTCCCTTTTTCCTCCTTTGTGTACATGTCGAGCGATTCGTTCTGACGAATGTCTACTTGCCGTGTTTTTATTAGAGGTTCGACGAGATGAACCAGCGCGACATGTTATCATTTTCATACATCGTCATTACGAATTTCTCCATTTAATACTTCAGCGAAATTCGTTGTTACGTAGTTTGTAGGATCGATGCTATGTATTTTTGTAAAGTGGAGAATTAACGTTAAATACAAAGGATGCAAATTATTCGCGAGGGTACTGTAACGATCTCGCCACGTGTACAAATTAGAATAACACGCCCTTGTTCGAAAATTTCTTTATTGACCTACTAACAGTATGATTAACTAGAGATTTCCGCGCTTTGCTTGCTCCAATTCAATGGCCTCGAACAGAGCCTGGAAGTTGCCTGCTCCGAAACCCTGTAACGAATAAAGGCATTTGTAAATAAAATAATAAACTTTAATTGCCGTTCGGCTGTTCTTCTCGTACAAACGAAATTTTCCAAATTCGTATTGGGAATTTAATTACGTGGAAAGCGTCACGCTCAAAGTTACTTGTAAAGAAACAATTCGAGTTATAAGAGAAAGAGGAGAGAAAATCTTACATTGTGATTACGACGCTGTATGACTTCTATGAAAAGCGTAGGCCTGTCTTGCATGTTCCTTGTGAATATTTGCAATAGATATCCCTCTTCGTCATAATCAATCAATATTTTCAATTTCTAAAAACAGTTTCCGTTTATTAGTCTGCCAATTATACTTAATTGTCATTTATACAAGATCCACAAAAATGCATACCTGAAGAATATTCAAATCTTCAAGTATTTTAACTTTGCTGCTCTCGAGTCTCTTTCTTAACATCTCATAATAAGTATCCGGTACTTCAAGGAATTCCACTCCTCTAGCACGTAAATGGCTAATCTAGAATGCAACGAGTGTCTTTATTGATAACAATTTCTTAAATACTATTTCTCATTGAAAAAAATAATATTAGTCACAGATTTACTTACAGCTGTGAGAATATCACTTGTATTCAGTGCAATATGTTGCACACCAGCTCCACCATAATATTCTACATATTCCTGAATCTGTGAACGCTTCTTCCCAGGTGCTGGCTCATTTATTGGCATCTTTACAGTTTCCTCATAATTTGTCATCACAATGGAACGTAGTGCTGAATATTCTGTATGCAATTGAGTGTCGTCAACTGACCAAAATCTGTGAAACTGTAAACATTGCTCGTACCTGAAGACAAAATATGAATTAATGAGAAGTTATTAATTAATGCTATCAATTCAGAATAAAATTATTGTTATCCTTACCATTTGGCCACTGGTTCCATTTGGCCATCTGGTTGATTTCCAACGACATGATCAATAAATTTCAAATCAATCACTGGCCTAAATAATAGAATAGTTAGAGATTGATAGGTGGTATAACGTAACGTGTTATCTTTGTCAAAGCTTACAGGATCTTTGTGAGGGGATCCTCGGGAAGATCCTGGAATCCTGGCAAAAATTTACCCTTGTACTTGCTTCTGTCAACGAACGTATGCAGGGTATCTCCATACTAAATCATATTCTTAAATAAATTTCAATTTACATTTAGAAATAGCAATTTATTTTAACTTACTGTTTGTACTGTGGCAAAACGCACTGATCCATATTCGTCCTTTTCCTCCCACAGTTCTCTTATTACTTTGGCCCCGCGCTCTTTCGCCACCTAAACAATGTGTTCGGTTATGTGAATAAAAAATTGTGATTAATACCAAACACTTGGCTAAGCTGAATTTACCTTGAATACAATTTCGATATCTTCAACGGCAAAGGCTACGTCCCGGGCTCCATCACCGTGTAGCGACAAATGACTCGAAAATTCCTCATCGTTAGGTTCATAGGCAGATTCAAATACAAATACAATCTAGAATAAAAATACATTTTATTAATAATAATAGTTAATTTTTAATTATCCGTATAACTTACCTTGTTCTGTTTAACTGCATATGTCGCAAATCGTCTGGAGCCAGTTTCCAAACCGCGATAGCCCAGAGGTTCAAAGCCCATCCTGGCGCAGTAAAAGCTGGCAGCCTAAAGAATTATATTATAATAAAATAATTATTCATTAATAAGGCATATCACTTATGTTTGATGATATTTACTTGTTTTGCATTGCCAACCCAAAATCTCAAGTGATCAAAGCTTAAGAACTTCCCTCCTTCCGGCTATGAATAAAATGCAGAATTAAACATTTTAATTTCATTGTTTTCAAACGTTTATGTTTTTTCAAAATTCTTCTTCTTACCTTTGGTCCTTTATCTGTGTACGTAGTCTGTTAAAGGGAATAAAGAGAAACGTTAATTTCGTTGTTTTGTTCTTAATCCATTGAAGAAACTTACCATTTTGGATTGTGAAGACTCGCAGAAAAATTTCTTTCCTATGGCGAATAAGCATTTATTGTTACTTCTGGTATCGAACCTTCTTTAAATATCAAACTCATGAACAGTAGGAGGGAGATATCCTTAGATTCCCATTGGTCCACCTTGGAGGCTTGTTTACGTCAACCTGTATGGAATTGCCTCATAAATTACAAAATTGTAGAAGGAGAAGCACACGACCTGTTGCCACGAAGAAGGCATGATGCGGTCGTATGATAACTGCGTGCCCGACACCTGAAGGCTCGACCATGTTTCCTTCTGGTGGGAACTTTCTATAACGGATGAAAAAAAAGCCACTTATTTATTCGTATTCTTCATCGAAGGAATTCTGTCGGAATCCTGAAGATCTGGTGCCTTTATTGAATACCCAAAGCGTTATAAAACATTTAATTGTCATATTCTCAAAGTTCGTTAGAAATCTATCCAAAGATGTTTCTTTGCTAAAAAAGATGCTTTTTCGCGCACGACTTACTTTAACTGGCACTTTCAAATTGTCGAAACTAAGAATGGCCGTGAATCTGGAATTTTATAATATCAGAAGGAATCTATGACGATTGGTTTGCCAATAAACAGGATAACCTGTTGATACAAACATCGATGTGATAAATATGTTAACTAACCGGTCTTGGAAGGCTCGGCTTTTTCGTGACGCAGCAATCCACATATCATATTCGTTGGCCAGAAAGTCTAATTGATTACCAAGAGATTGTTAACACCTAATGGGATTCAATTAATAGGAAGTTAACTATTAAGGTAAGAAAAGACAATAATGAAAAGCACACATTAAAAAATTGTTCAGGTGTTTCACTTTATTAAGTCGCATCGTCGTCCACAATGGAGTCCGTTGCAAGTATCGTACAGTTTCTCTGACGCAGAGAGAAACACACGGAACGTATGAAGTTTTGAAATACTGTAAAATAAGGATCTATCGATTACATGAAAATTCGTTACATTTAATTAATCACTATCGAAATTCTAAGAATTGAGACGCAATAAACGTCATTAATCAACGCACAGCATTATTAACGATACCAGCATTTGTACACGCAATTTCCTTTCGCATCTTGTACAATTAATAACATTCTCGCGCAATTAATAATAATGTTCTCATTAAATACTAATACTAGCCGTATAATAATATCACTCGCTCTTTTTCTCAAGCATACTTCCACTTTCTTTTTTCTCTCTTTCACTCATTTACTCATTCTCTTTCTGTCTACCGTAAGCCGAACAATGTTCTTTATGTAATAAAAAATACTATTTCGCATCCTTTAACGATTAAAATAATACAGGAGGCTCTTATTCTCTTGCAACTTAAATTAAGTCTATTGGCTTTCTAAGTCTATAGCGAACTGTAGCGATTTCATTAGAATATAGTAATAAAAGTCACGGCTCTTTGAAAAACTATGTGGATGGTTCCAGTATTGATATGAAAGTCGTTCATCGTTGAAATGTTAAAAATTCGGTATCGGTTCTCTAATAAAAATTACAATTCCATGCTATATCTATATCGACTACCATTCGTATATTGAGATAATAGATTAAACGTGGCATATCAATTTCTTTAAATGGAGCATTCCAAAAAATCTATCTTTTCTCACTGTATTACATTCCTCGACAATCCAGCATCATCTGGAATTTCTTGTATATTTAGATTATGTACAGAATGGTCATTTAAGTATAAACGCTATAGCAGTTTCTAAACATTAGTGCTAATAGGGATAAAAGAGAAGTAACGTATACAATAATAATAATTAAGATACCACTTGCTTAAGGGAATGTTACATGGCAGGTCGTTTACACGCAACAGTGTAAATAGAGTAAAAGTTTTAAGAAATTCATTAACAACGTCAATTGGTCAAAGGTCAAAGTGATCGCGTTAGGAAAGACGAATGATAAGTCGGCAAGGTACTGGTTGCTTAATAACTAAAGGATTGCATATTTTCTGTTTGTTTTCTTTTTTTTTCATGGCAAGATAATCGCCCGGCCTTTTTCCTTATTTTTGAATATTCGCGTTGCGAATTCAACCGGGTCTTTAAATTCGCGAATTTATAACAACACAATTCCGTGGTCTCTTTCCAGTCTACGTTTAGCTTTTAAGGGCACGACGCCCATCAAATCCGCAGGAGTCGGTAGCCCACCAGAAGTGTTTGGAGCCATTGCTTGCTGGTAAAATACTTCAGTCTTGCCGCACTGGTTACCGTAAACAACCGTATCCTCTGTTCTATAGTAAAACATGCGCCATTTATAATTAAATCTCACGCTAATAAATTAATATCAATGACTGATCGTCTAAACGATTAAATCATCAATTGGTCTTGATGGTTCAAGAGGGATAAAAGACTGCTTAATAAATGTTGTCTACAAGCACTACGAGCGCGTAAACAAGCTTGTTTACCAATTCGTGCAACTTACCTGATAATAATGTCCGTGAGATTACTCGCTTTGGTAAATCGGTCGTGTAACGAGGATACAATTTCTAGTTCCGTCACGCCCCAGAGTCCTGAACGATGCACGGTATCCCATTCAGGATCTACACTTAGGACACTGTAGAGTTCCTTGTTCTCGTTGGAGGGAAGTGGCTCCAGACATTGCTGAAGACGAGTTTCCAGTCTCCCCAATGTGCTCACGCAAGTTTCCCACTGGTGATGGTACACATGCAAGTGACGTTAATTGTTTAGAAATTAATACAATTAGAAATTGATTGAATAATAATTAAGATATAAACGTTACTTACAAGGGAATGTATTAGTTCAGGATTATTCCCTGTACCATCCTCCATTAATAGTACCAAAACCATATTTTGATGTCCACACAAAAATAATTCAGTTTTCTCCAACTGACTGTCGTCCTTAATTATCCAATCTTCCTCGAGTTCATCTTCTTCGTCGCTACCGCTCTCCTTGCTGGCAGCTTCTAATTTACTCTTGAGTAATTGATTGGCGGCTGTTGAGAATGACAGGTCACGAAATTCACTAGGTGTCGTTTCTCTACTGCAAAAACCACTAGTCCTCTCGTCCGCGAGTAGACTCAGTTTTGACATTAATGGCGTCAATTGTAAACCGTCTAATTTACGTTTCTGAGGCAGGTCGAATATACTTCCGCACTCTGACGTTGATTTTCGTCGCTCGTCATCCTCTGTACTGTTCAATGGTTTTAAAGGTAAACTCATGGATCTCCTGTAGATCTCCTGCTTATTCTTTTTCTCTAATCTCACGTCCAGCGTGGAATTTATTTTCTCTGAATCATCCCCATTACTTTCCTCCTGACTCTTATCCATACTCTTTGACTCTATAGCCATTGGGAAGTCTAAAGCTAGTTCTTTACAGTTGTTTACTTTGATTGTATCCGCATTTAGCTCTTGAAGATGAGTTGCTATGTATTGGTCATAAAGTGAACGAGATACAGGCAAGCCGTCGTAACGAAAAACCGGATAATACGGATCGGTTATGGTATTATAAAATTGTTTGGACGACTCAAGCCTGGGCGAATCAGCACCGTAATCAGTACACAGGTTATCGTTGAGTCGAGGAAGACCTAGACTGTAATATCTAAGTGATACTTTGTTCGAGTATTTCCGGATTGAGTCCTCGAGGTCGGACGTACTCAGGCTCTTTCTATTTGTCTCTTTACACTTGAGAAGATTCTCCTTAGTGTTTGCATTTCTTAATTTATTTAGGCGTTTACATCTGAGAGCTTCCTTCACAACATCCGGAATGTCGTCCGTGTTCTCCTTCATTTCTGGTCTATTCTCTGGTTTCTTATCTGCTTCCAGTTTGTCCTCCAGTTCTTCAGCTGCACTACATATTGATACTGCTGTACCGTGCAGGATACGATTCACGTCTTTCAATGGCGTCGAACAGACACTTGGTGTTAAGGGATTTGGATATTTGGTACGTTCTACTCGTGACTCCTGCTTGCGTTTTGCTGGTGAATACGTTACCGTGGATGGCGGCTTCACGGATTGCGTTACATTGCCGTATGGGATTGAATCTAACTCGCCTTCTTCCGGTACTGTAAATATTCGCGAGGTGTCCCGCTTCATACTGGATATTGGTAAATCTTTTGTACCAGTTTTTTGGAGGGCCTACAAGATTACGTGTCAATGAGTAATTCGATTATTAAGTCATGTTAGACTCTTCTTTTTTCTACCTTTTTGAACGGAACCTTTTTCATTGTTGAGTCCAAGTACGAGCTGTGTATTCTTTCGATGTTTGCATCCTGGGATAATTTTTCTATCTGTTTATGTTCTACGTATACACGTAGTAGCTGAACACCCACTGGCAAATGGAAGTCTGTTGATATTCTTTCAGCAGGAGCCTGTTTTTGTTTAATTAAATTTTATAAACATTTTGGATTCAATTCTTTTAAAGAATTTTAATTACCTTTATTCGGTACGGATCAGTTATTACTAGCTGCTTTGTCAGTTCTGCACTCAATTGAGTAGCTACCACTCTAAAATTTTAGAAATAACATGAGTGTAGTATTGGATAATGTATGGAACAATTGATAATTCACTTAACATCAGCTTTATTTAAACTTACTTATTATTATAAAAGAGAGCTCCAGCCATAATACCACTTGTCTCTTGGCAATACTGAAGTACTTGAATAGCTTCCAAAAAGACATTACTTGCACTCTGTAACAGAAGGTCATGAAATATTGAAGAAAATATTTGTCTATGGAACATCCATAGAATCTATTACCTTTGGAAGTTTTATATTGGGTATATTGGAAAACATATTGGCACCATATTGTAATATCGGTAAATACGTCTCAAACATCTGATAAAGTTTCTCCGTGAGCTTATTCCGATCGCTAGCGAAGGATGAGGAAATTGTTTCCAGATCACAGTGAAAAAACTTGAGTATAGATTCCAAAGTGTCAGATCTCCTTTCCAGAACCCAATCCTGGATATTTCTATCTGTACCAACAGCCTAAAAAAGATCATACTCATTAGTAGAATACAAATTTTAAGAATAGCTAGCGAAAATTAATAGACATACTTACAAGCATGTAGTGTCCAAATCTTTTTAAGACAAATTTACCACCTTGTAAAGATATTAAACGTGGTGCTGAGAAGGAACTTGCAAGGAATTGATTAACTCCCATTAATTGACCTGCTAAGGCGAGACGCTGGGTCGGCGAAACCCATGCTGGATGAAAATAAACTACAGCCTCTGCTGGATCATCCTCTTCCTTGGAACATCTCACAGTGTCATAGACAAATACTATCATCATCTCTCTGAAACAGTAATTTTATTTGACATTTCCTAGTTTAATTATCGATAGCGCTTTGACCTGATTAGATCAGCTACCAAGTTTAAAAAGGTATTACTTGCTAGCTTTCTCGGGTAGAACATATGAAAATGAATTGTTTCACTTCGTTATCAAACAATACGAATGATTCACTAAGAACTGCCGGTCATTTGTGACCAACTATCGATATATCCAAACGTTTCAGATAAGATTCTATTTCAGAGTGCGTACGTCGATCTTACGTTACATCACTACGTGTTATATGAAATTATTATACGGTAAATAGCAAAGCGTATGCAAAGGTCGACGAGTGCAAGCTGCACCCAGTCTTGCATTTTTGCTTTTCCGTTCAGTAATATTTATGTAATAGTACGTCTTACAGATTAGCAGAGAGAATAGGTCAGAATGAGATTTGTCATCTTGTGCGAATGAACTGAGATGAAAAATAAAATTTTATAAACCAAAAAAGATGTTAGTAAAGAGAAAGTATAGTTCATTGTAATAGTTGTATTAATTATCTAAATGATACCATGCATGTAGTTGAGCTAATTGAAATTAAATCACTACGTGAAAGTGTACAGAACTAGAGCCTATGTAAGAACCTATTTATAGTAATGCATGATACGATGTATGAGAAAGGCATAAGAAGAATGTCTTATAGTGCTAAATAAGAAAAATCAGCAAGTTTGTTTATCACTATATCCCCATTGAAATAAGCACACAGATCTGAGTAAAATCTAACAAACCACACGTAATTGAAGTTTCCATAGAACGGTCAAGAAGTTGAAATCAAGTAATTCATAAACAAATGAATAAACACAGCGCAACCAAGAATAGCCTGTAATCCAGCAGCGCTGGGAAACTCACACAAGCTTAAAATCAGCATTGTCTTTAGCAAAGAAAACAGAATTGAATAGAGACATATGGAGAAAGCTGTCTTTTGCACAAAGAGCTTGCCAGCAAAGAAAGAGTAAAGATAACGTGAGCGCGTCACGTCGACAAGGTTTAGTAGAAAGATTAAAAAGAAAAGGAGTAGGACGTGGACGGGTAAGATCATTCAGTAAAATGCGTCGCGCCGGGACGTGATAGTAAACAATCCGTTATCACTGAGCAGCACACTAATTTCTTCAGCACCAAGCGTCGACTTGTAATTAGATAAGAATACTATTACGCAATCCGTACTTTGCCATGGTGATTGTTTACGTGTTGAGGCGGCCTGTAGCAGAACTGTCAGTCACTTAGAGTGCTTCCTCCGGTTTAATTACTTCCTTCTGACACTCCTCTAGGTAGATCTTCTTCAGCTTTCTCAATCCAGTCGCTGTCCCTCCTTCTCGTTTACTCTTTAAATTTATCTCTCCTCTTCCTCCAGGAGTTCACGGATTTCACTTTGGAGTACGTCCTAGGAAGCTACCACGATGACAACGATCAGAACTCGTATTCACCATGCCAATACTTCCTCGCGGACTCCCGTATATTCCAATCGCTGGGAAATGTACATTACCGTCGTTATATAAGGCAAATTGCCGGACATAATCGGGTAGCCACAAATCGCTCCTCTGCCGCCATGTTTTCTATCGATCCGTCACTTCAACCTTCCATCCTCCTCTTCATACTCCTTTACTTTTTACCTCTTTTATCGCTCTCCTTGTTGCACATATTTTACATTCTTCACGAGCATTCCCTTTCGACCTTCATCCTCTCTCCTTTTAGAGATACTTACTCCTGCGTGTCTTTCTTAGTACGGATATAGCATCTGCAAGGATACGCATAAAATTGATATTAACGCAATTTATTCCTTTTTATTTACTTGATAAGACTTTGCTACAGTACAAAATTTCTTGCAAAAAATATTAGTGTATTATTTATATAAAAGATATATACGACATTAGTTTAATTACCTGCATATTATACTTAATTGGTATATTCGATAAAGACCGAAACGTACTATAGTTGTTTTTAGGTATAATAATGTCTATTGCAACTAAATAAATCATTACGTGATTAATAAGACCGAAAAAAAACTCTTTAACCAATCTTTTTGGATGAATAGTTAATTTTTTTATAAAATTGTCTAATGACAACTAGTAAAGGAGTTCTGCTCACGTCTGAAAGCCCAACCTCAGTCCCGCCATAAGGCAACCCTATAATTGCCCTTCGGAGACGTTTCTCTCGATTTTTCAAGATTTTTCAACATTTTGACAGGACATTCCGTCAGAGCCGATTTTTGGCGGGAACTTTCCGTTGGTGCCACTTAAATGAATTTCTGCTACCTCCTTAGCTCGCATAAGTTCCTAATATCAAAACCCGATTTTTACGGGTCTAAATTTTCAATGTACCGAATATGCATTCATCCTTAATGTCTTGTATTCATCGTGAGATGTCATTAAGTCCAGGAATTTGCGTAGAGATGAGTAGGGAGATGACAACGCTATGGTTTTAGGCGATACCAAAAGCCCAAATCAGAGATTTGCGTATTAATTTCTTTTCCTTTTAATGCACTGTAATATGGCAGCTCCTTTTCCTTGTATTTTGTTTATTGGTGCTTCCATGATAATGAACTAATTATATAATGGATTATGTATGGCAAGATTTTCATGTTCTTTGTTAAACATTTGAACTAGAGGCATTTATACTATGATAAACTTTATCAATTTAACTTTATTATCTTCAGAACATTGATCCTGTTCTTTGCACTTTTTATCAGCTTCTGAAAGAATTGTTATGTCATTATCGAACAACTTGATTCTTCTTTAATTGTAAATAAGAACTGAACTAAGGCAACATACCGGTTGTTCATGTAGATGCTGCTTACTGGCTACTGTGAACCACTGTGAACTGCGGAAAGCGCCAAGAGGCGCACGTGGAGTTTGTTACTGCTGCTACGTATAGCTGTATTTTTTAATTTGTTTAAATATAATTTGTATTGTTACATAAAGTATTATGGCTGGTAAAAGTACTGATAGTGATGTACCACAGGTGCAGATACGTTTCATAACGAAACAACAGCAGTAAGTTGTAATGATTATAATAATGGTATGATTAGGTTATAGATGTTTGTATAATAGTTTGATATTTGATGGAGTATTAGTTTCTGTGAATAATGGATATTGGTGAATTTTATTATTGTAGATGATTTTGAATCCAATTAAAGTTGATGGCTTTGCACTTTTTGATTGATACATTTTTTAGGTTCGCAGTACCAGATTTTCCATTATCCGTTCCTGCACCAGTGATCCCTGCTGAATTGAATACTCTTGTAAACGAACTTTTGAAAGGTATTTGATTCTGTACTACTTTTAAAAAGGAACGATATTAATCTTTGTTTTGTTTCAATCTGAAGAATCTATCGATGCTGCAAAGTTTATTGAATTTGACTTTCTGGTGTGCTCCGAATTTTTACGTTCTTCTTTGGCTGAGCATCTTGAGGAACGTGGAGTCTCAACAGAACAAGTAATAGATGTAGAATACCTTGAAAAACATCCAGAGCCAGAACCACAGGATTGTCTAATTCACGATGATTGGGTGTCTGCTGTGGCAGTGTGTGAAAAATGGTTGGTGTCTATATTGTACTGACATTTCCACATTGCATTCCAATGAGCTATTAACTCCTTTATAGGATATTGACTGGGTGCTATGATAACACCTTACATATTTGGACAGCAAAGGGAAAGCACAGACTCACAATACCAGGGCACACATCCCCCATAAAAGCTGTAGCATGGATTTCACTTGGTGAAGAAACTGGAACTTTTGTTAGGTACAGATTCATCAAAGATCTATCCAACTATAAAGAATTTATAATTTTACCTGAATTATAGTGCCTCCCAAGACCAAACAGCTATAATATGGGACTGGAATATATCAGGGAACTCTGTAGATTGTGTTCACGTTTGTAAAGGACATGAGCGGAGCTTGGAATCTGTAGGTGTCAATTATGATTCTAGTTTAATGGCCACAGGCTCATGGGACACAATGTTAAAAATATGGTCAGCGTGTAAGTACCTTTAGACAATAATATAAGATTTATTTTAAATTTAAACTGTACGTACAATGACTATCTTTTGCACAGCAACACAGGATGATGATGACGGAGAATCAAGTTCAAAGAGGACAAAGACAGAGCATGGCAAAACCAGAGTAACTATCCTTCACACGAATAAATGCTATTTAATAAATTAATTGCTAAAAAACATGCAATTTGCAGACACCAAAAGTAACATTAAAAGGACACAAAGAAGCAATAAGTAGTGTAAAGTGGTCTGACAAATCAGAGATTGTCACGTCGTCCTGGGATCATACCCTAAAACTTTGGGATGCCGAACTAGGTGGAATAAAACAAGAAATTCCAGGCAATAAAAGTTTTTTCGATGTGGATTATTCTCCATTGTCAGGCACCTTGATAACAGCATCAGCGGACAAACACATAAGACTTTATGATCCTCGATCAACAGGTAAGAAAAAATAGAAAAATTTACCATAACTAAATAAACATCCTTCTGATAATCATGACATTTTCATATAGAAGGTGCAGTAGTAAAAGCAACCTTTACCTCGCACACACAGTGGGTGCAGTGTGTGAGCTGGTCAACGACACAAGATTACTTATTCCTTTCTGGTGCTTATGATAATCAGGTCAAATTATGGGATATTCGGAGGTAAGACCGCAGTAATCCAAGAGCTTCAAGTTCCCTCACGCTATAAAAAATAACCTTATTTATTCTCCAAGTCCGAAGGTACCTCTCTACGACCTCTCTGGACACGAAGACAAAGTCCTCAGCTGCAACTGGTCAAACCCCAAATTGATGGTATCAGGTGGTGCCGACAACACAGTAAGGATATTCAAATCCAAGTACGCAATGCGTTAAATCCCTGTAAACCTTGTACAATACATTAATCTTAATAATTAAAGGATGTACCTGTTTCTTACCACAATGCATTCTTCCCCTTGAATTCATCCTGAAGGATGTAAGTGTAACAAGACATAAAAATAACCTTACCGTCCACCTAACAATACACTAAGTTGGACATAAATCATATAAAATCTTTTCGTACGAATCGTTGAGAAAGTTCATTCTGCTTTATTGATTTAGGTATTTCATCTTCTCGTCTCGTCTTAACAGCACATACAGAATCGTACAGTAATTTCTAGACAGCGAAACCGCAAACGAAGAAACGAACGAACTTGGAGTCCAGAGTGACATTCGAGTAAATCGCGGTATATTCGATTAACTAATCCGACAATAGAGATTCGGAGACAGTAATTCTCAGGAGAGTCAAACTTCGATCGAGGAAGCGAACAATCGGAGCCGTACCTGCCAGTCGTACAACTAACAAAAGGAACAGCAGGATTTCATACGATTCTTATTTATCTCAGTTGCATAATTCAAGACCCTCATACGAGCCCACATTAAAGTAGGGAAATCCCATCAAAGGAGACTAACGCATCGTTATCCTCTAGCTAACGTTGAAAGAAAGAAAGAAGCAAAGGGAAGAAAAAAAAAGTAAAAGGACGAGGAAAATATCATTTCTTTCGATTAATCGTTCGATATTTTCTTTTTCACTTTTTGTTTCTTTATACCCCGTTGTTCTTTCACCTTGAAAAAACGTACGAAACTATGCGCAAGTATAACGCTAGGACACATTTGTTCCAATGCACATCATACAGTAAACACAATGCGGTCTCTGTAAATAGGCAGATGGTATTTTTTTTCATGATTTCATATTAATCTGTCTCTCTCTCTCTCTCTCTCTGTTTCCTTCTGATTCTCGTATCTCGCTTTTATCACACTCTCTTTCTAATTCTTTCATACACGCATCTCTCTTTTACGTTCGCCTATCTCGATTTCACCTATGTATATTTTTCTCTCAAGCTTTCGTTCACTCTCTCACTCTTATACACGCTCGTGGCATCTTCGCAGTGTCACCATCTTTCCATCTCTCTCTCTCTTTCTCTCTCCCTCCCTCCTTGTTACTCTGAATGTACCCCTTCAGTCGCTCATTTCGTTTGCCGATGCATTTTTCCCTTCTCCTTTGTGCTTCGCGCTTTTTTAATTAATTTCCTCTCACTTGAACTTCGCCACTTATAATTGTTCTTAGTTTACCTCCTTCTCATCATCCAAAGACTCTAAGTCTTTGTTTTTTAACCCTTTTTTATTAACCACTAATCACCCACTCCCCTCACGCATACCTGGCTTATCCCACACAAAGACTAGCGTTATTTCATCTTCATCAGCGTTACATTTTTTTTTTCGTATTTCTTCATTTTTTCTCACCCCTCGAACGATCCAAAATAAACTAAGGGCACTTTTAGTGGCTTATGCCCTGTCCTTACACGAGTTTTTTTTTCATGAAAAATCTAATTCTGACCGTTGTTAAACTTTGTTTTATTACAGCACCTATCGACTTCTAAGAGTCCCTAATTCTTAGCTAGCTATGACACACTTGCCTTAGATCTCTATGGGTTGTATTTTTAATAATAAGATTTTTTTGTTGTTTCCTCTTCTGCCTCCTCCTCCTTTTCTTCCTCGTCGTCATCATATCTTGTCTCGTGTCTACGCGCTACGCCTCGCCAGAATTTTTCTCTTTTTTTTTCATTTCATTGTTATTTCCTTAAACCTTACACCTAGGGAAATCCTATTAAAAACGATCTCTCGCATTGTATTACATCCTAAGGTCCGCGCGCATCGTGCCTCGTCTCGTTTTCTCTCTACTCTAGAACAGTGAGTTCAATTTTTTTTTTCTTTCGGACTTTCTCTCTATTTTCTTTTTATAATTTTTTTTTCCCTCGTATTCCTTCTCCTCTCGTTCCTCATTGGTCACAACACCACACGACACGCAAATCTCTCAGCGGAGAAGACAAACCGTAGAGGAAAGACAATTACAAAGTAAACGACAAAAAGTAAAAGGCGTCAGACAATAATCGTAGCTTAAACGTCAACGGACAAATCGTAAAATTAAAGAAAAAGAAAAGATACAAAAAGGAAAGAGAATAAATATAAAAGCAAAGACCAACGCGAAAGATCGCGATCTCGTGCCACGACACAGCATTGACATGTGAGGAAGAGGGAACCCAGAAAAAACCTCGAAAGAAAGTACCGAAAAAAAAGACTCACGGAGAAGAAAACCAGAGAGAAGGGTGGGGGACGACACTACGTAAGTTTAAACCGAGAGAAAAGAAAAAAAAGCCTAAGAAAAAACAAGCTGACACAACAGCCATAAGAACAAGAGGTCGAAGTGCAAGTGTAAGTAGAAGATAGTGTGGGGAAGTGGGTGTGAAGAGAAAAGTAACAAAAAAAAAGAAAACTTAATTGACTAATTATTCACCTATAAAAATTAATAACTAGAAAAAAAAGGAAAAAAAACAACGAAAAGACAAAGAACAGGAAAAAAAAGTAGAGCGATGCTCCGTAACAAGTATTTAAAGACGGTTGGGTTGAGGTTATGAAAAAAAAAAGAGAAAGAAAAAGAAAAGAAAACCTTGTCAACCGAGGAGCAACAGCAGTGGCAGCAGCAACAGCAGCAGCGATAGCAGCAGCTGCATCATCATCAACAGCAGCAGCAATAGTAATAGTAATTGTTTTTTTTACTAGTACTAGCGATAGTAATAGTAGTGTAATAGTAATAGTGATAGTAATAGTAGTAGTAGTAGTAGTAATAGTAGTGGTAGGTGCAGGAAGATGGGGACGAGGAGAACTGTACAAAAGTGCCGACGGGAAGGATCGTACACTTTGGAAAAAACTTTTAAAAACTAATCCTTAGGTCGCAATACTCCTTACATTACTTAATTAAAAACACCCTATAATATACGATTTTTTTTTGTGTCGCTACAATTAACCCTAAAAGCTACGTGGATACTAATTGCTACGGAGACGCTAGAATTCCTAAAAAGCTTACAAGAAAGCATCATCGTCCTTTTATCGTCGCCATTCGGATCGTGAATCGTGATGAGACTTCTGAGAGTAAAAAGAAAAAAAATAGAAAAAAAAAGGGTCGCCAGGTATCCCAGTACCGGGTATTACCCTTTTCTCTCTCTTTCTATCTCCTCACGACTCAAATAAATTCGCCTCGCTCTTGTCCCTTCTCACGCAACCTTCTTTCTCTCTCTCTTTCTGTTTGCATTACAGCTTAAATCTGTCCTTGTCCTTAATATAACCCGGCCAGCCCAAGCACCAGGCCCGCGGTGCGCAGCAAGCAAACTTCCTTACTAAGAATTTCATTTTTCTTCACGAATTATATTACAGTAGACAATATACGTCGTAGAATAATAATATATTTAATATGAATAGCCAGTCAGTCTTGACGGGTGCGAGGTGCATAGGCTGAACGGTGCCCCACCGTGGCCACACGTACCACACGACAGCTGTCTCGTCCTTGATCCGTATTTTATTTTTCAATTAATAATAATCAATCATTTTATCCGACTAAATTAATTAACAATCCCACCAAGAGGCTCGCGCCATTACCACAGAGCAAAGAAAAATACAAATTGCAACGCCGATCAAATAATTACGTTAACTCGTGTCAGCCATTGTTACAATCATTTCGTATCACGATCGTCACCCGTATCGTAATTTGAATTATCAACTGTTACATTTCCAGTCGTTCTCTGCTCACTCGCTTCGTCTCTTAGATCAGTCCTTTAGCGTCTTTTATAAACTTTTTTCCTTTTCCTTTGTTACCTAGTGTACTCCTGTCCTTCACTTGTAGCAGGGCTAACGGCGAGGCATTCTCCTACCATTAAAACGGTACATCCTAGTTACAAACTATCTACCCTATCTAAGTGTTATTCTTATCTCGACGAAAATTCTAGAGAAAGTGCTTCCTGTCCTTTTTTTTCTTCTTTCTTCTCTCCCACTTTGAAGCCATATCAAACCGCGCGAATAACCCTATAACTCATAGTGAACGCCTAGCTACACAAAACACCCCGGTTTTTTTATTTTTTATGCATTTTTTTTCAATTAAATTCTACCAGTGCTAATCACCGTGAGATTGTGTTAATTCTATGTGTACGTGACATGATGTTGATTTTTTGGTGAAAACTGTGTATGTGTATGTGTATCGTCCTCGTCCATGTATTAACGTCCAGGGGTCAGATCGGTCCAGGGGGTCATCGTCCGGATTCACAGTCAAAAGATTCTAAGTCGGTCATTTTTCATTCTTTGTTTCCCCTTTTTTTTCTTTCAATAATAATAATAACCTTATCGACGCCCCACCTCCCTGCTCCCTGAATTACTGACTGTACATAGTAATTCCTTTTTTTTCAACCTCTTTAAGACGACGCTATGGGGATTGGGGGGGGGGGGGGCGATCGCGATTCCGGCGATTTACTCAGGACTTCTTTTCTTCCTTCGTTTTGCATCTCTCTCATACTCTCATGCTCACCATCGCTCTCACTCTCTTACACTCTTATTCTCTTGCAATCCCGACGATCGTACACACGAGACGCACTGGCACGAGAGAACGTGCGAGCGTCGCGACGCTCAGGAGATGCATCGCGCACGTAACATTGAGGGGACGAGGAAGTGAATATTTAGAGGGGGGAAAAATAAAATAAAAAAATATATATAAAAAAATTTGAATCATAGAAAAAGTATGCACCACCCGGTATCCACGGATTTCGACGTTTGCTTCTTTAACGTGGGTATTATTTTTTTTCGTTTAATTGTTAATTTTTTTCTTCTTAAATCTCGTTTTTTTTTCTTTTGCACATCCCTGGCCCGGTGCCGCTTTAGTGATCGTCGTATTTTTTTTCTTTTTTTTTTCATTTAGTTTTTCCTTCTCCTTTTTTGGTCGTCACAATAATATTAGTTACTTAGTACAAGTCCTATCAGTAAAATTCTCGAAATTCACTATTTTTAATCACACGTGGATTCTCTTCTTCTCTCTTCACACCGTTTCACTCATTCCGTCCTTGTCGTCACTACGGTTCGAACCGTCATCAGTCGTTGTGACGATAAAAATCGTCATAGTCATTTGCTACTTCGATCAATCGCGTATATATAGGGGAATCAAAAATTCTGAAATTCCCATATATCCGTTATTTTCAAATTTTCCATCTTCAGCCCCTTAAATCTCAAGATTTTACATTTCCCTCTCCAATTAATTCGTTCTCCGCAATAATGTCTCTCTGATACAAATCAGCCTCTTAAAAAATAGCTCGTATCCCGAAATACGCGAACCCGTCTTCCATATCCCACGATCTCGCTCCAAACACGTGTTAACCTCTTCCACCAGTCCAGTTGCCATCATAAGTCATCGTCCTACCGTCTCTCTCCCTCTCCATCGTCATCTTGTTCATCAAATTGTGATGTACCAAAATAAACTAAATATATTATTTACTTCAAGTTTCAACAGTGTAAAAATCTTTTTTTATCTCCTTCCCGCGCACCTAAGACGACGTCTTGTAAGTAATAGTTAAATCGTTTTCAGACCTTTCTTTTTTTTCCCCCCACCCTTTTTTCTTTTCCCTCTCTTTATCATTAATCATAATAATACAGCGTGGTATTATCATTGTAATATTATTATATTAATAATAGCTACGAATCGCCTCTACGCTCTACCTAACTATCTCTTGTCTCTTGCCAGCATATTTGGTAGAAAGCTTTTTTCCCTATATCCCTCTCTCTCGCTCCTTCCGTTCCTCCGATCCGGCCAACACGACTTTCTCCACTCTAGGATAGTCCAGCATCTCGTCCCAATAAAATCGCGAGTTCACTTTCAAAATTGTCCTTTTTTTTTGTAGCTCTTCAAATTTCAGATTTAGTGCTTTCCTCTCTTGACGCCAGATGGCCAGTTCCAAGTAGGTACTACGCAAAGGATGGACCACGCGGGGCAGAGTAATCCTATGTCTCCTCTCGTTCAATACAGCCTTGTCCCTTTCGTCAGATCATGTTCAGCATCTCGGACGATGTCGTCGACGGTCAAGAACATTTTTCCAAGTTCGCCAAAAGTCATCCCCGCCAACCTGCCCGCAGGCGTTCACGCGTCCACTGGTAATTTAATTTTTTAATTTTATTATTATTATTATTATTCTTGGCATTCCCCACGTCACATATCATTCTCTCCAATGGACTTTGTCGCAGTCTTCCTACGCCAATGTCAATCAATTCTCATTATCATTGCGTCGTACGTTATCGTCCCGTGGCATAAACGGTATCGATTACGGTTTTTTTCCTTTTTTTTTCTTTCGGCACAATAAATTAATTAACGCACTAACTATTTATCGTAGTTTCGTGTCCGCGTACACGTGTCCGTAACTACTTGTTTTTTTTTTCTTCAAACTCTCCAATGTATCATATTCATACTTGGCATCTCCCTTTAATACTATCACTCACTCTCTCTCTCTCTCTCCCTCTCACGCGCTAGCTTTCTCTCTGTCGCACTCTTACCCTCGTTCACACGTTTCTCTCTCACGCACGTTCATTCTATACAAATGTGTTACATCGTCAAAATTCTAATGCAGACCGGTTCGTGTAATATTTTTTTGGCAAAAAAAAATGCCAAAGAAAATTCAGTTACTTAGTGGCAACGTGATTCTTTTTTTTTCTAATCTCTCATGCAGATTCTCTCTTTCTCACGCACACGTGTCTCTGTACAACAGTAAAAGTCTATTCGTCGAAAAAGTTCATTACCGTTATTAATTTTTCTTTTAATTATTATTTTCGCATGGAAATCGACAAACATAAGGGGAGCGTGACGTTTTGAGTTACATTTTTTTCCCTAAATCTCTCTCGTGAAAAACTTGGCTCTTCGTCTCGTTAACCGCGGCAAAAGACCGACAGGAAATATCGAATAATTGAACCCTTAACTAGAAAGATCGAAAGATTTGGCTGGAGGGAGGGAGTTCGTTCCGCGTTCTTAAAATTTTCCTTCTCCTCCGTCCCAATGCTTCTCTTCCTCCTCCTTCTTAATCTTCCGTTATCAGTACTTTTATTCGCTTATTTCACGTATTTTCATTTTTTTCCCTTTTCGCCTCTTAAACTTCGTCATTTTAAATACAATACCGACGATTAAAAATATATTATAATAGTTTTTCAGCGTCATCCCGTGATCGAGCGGACTCGTCTGAAAAGGCACGATTCTAAAAAAAATATTCTGTTCACTTCACTGTACAATTAAAAACGGATACCATCGCCTTCGTTTTAGTCGTTAAATCGTTACTCATAAATACAACGCTCTAAAAAATTACTATACGTTCTCCGTACGCGTTAACTTTTTTCCTCTCGTTTCACGTTACTCTCTCCGTTTCTCAATTCGCTCGACCGTCTCGTCTTCCCTCAGCAACTTCCTCTTCGTCAGCCCGTCTCACCGATCGTGAGTTCCCTCGTGGTCGACTTTCCGAACAGAATTTTTCTTGTTTCCCATGTGCTGCCCGTCGGATTAAATCTTAGTTATCTTTATGGTTACGTCTCTTCGTTCGCGCGTTAATACGTCCCGAAGGACCATAAAAAAAATTGCAGGAGTAACGAAACGCAAAACGACTTATGAAAAAAATCTTTTTCGCAAAATAAAAAAAATTAAAATGAACGAAAAAAAAATCCAAAAAAGAAACGTACACAATTTTGCGACTACGAAACGAAGAAAGTGACACGACTCTTGTCTTAAGGGATAAAAATGAAGTTTTTGAAAACAAAAAAATAAAGAGTTAAGCAAAAGTCACAAGTACACAGGGCGCGGCTCGTACTGGTCGTGAATATCGAAAAAGAGAAAATTATGTGACGTTATTACAATATTTCTGTTGTTTTTTTTTCTTTATACTTTTTCCTTTGGTCACACCTCATTAGTTCTTGGTTAATCTTTTTTTTTTCAAAGAATACAATCACATTGTTTCGTGTGCCCAGCATGGAATGTCTAAACGAAAAGAAAACAATGCGATTACATATAACGGGTATACAGTGAAAAAAAATGAAAAAAAAACAATTCGATCAGAGATAGCGGGTATACAGTTAAAAAAAAACTAAAAAAATAATGCGATTAGAGATTGCGGGTATACAGTGTTACTATTACGTTTTCTTTTATCAATAATTGTCTCTTCGGGTATACTGTACACAGTGTGACATTGTATGTACCATGTATACGTGTCTCGCATGAGTGTTACTTTTACGTGGAAAACCATTATTTTTTTTTTCTTTAATTGCAACGTGTCCCGCACGATATACAAGGACATCGAGCGTTATGCAAAAAAAAACGTGGAATCTATCTAATTTTTTTTTCCTTTAATATTTCAACGAACTCCTACGCATCTGGAAGTGTATCTTTCTCTCTCTCTCTCTCTTTCATTTGCCCACTGTAATACTACTTAGTAATCCATTGGGAAGAAATCTTCTTTGTATAGTTCTGAACAGCGTGATTAACAGTTTACAGTATCGTTTAAAATATTCATTTTCGTCTCTCTTTCTCTCACTCTCGCAAATCCTCTTTCGCACTCATCACTCTCTCTCTCTCTCTCTCTCTTTCGTACACTCGCGCAGTCTCTCTTTAATTCTCGCTCTCGCTCTCTCACTTTCGTGCTACGAATTCAAGCTCTCGAAGCGCCCGCGGCCTCGAGAAAAGAAAAACTAAAAAAGAAAAAGAAAGAAAAAAAAAGCTTATCGTCACCTTAGTAAATACCTAGAAGTTAACCTGGAAGCCTATCTCAGCTCGACGCTAAATCGCCCGTATTTTTTTTAAACATATTTTTTGTCTTTCCTGTTATTTATTATTTTACTCTTCTCATTCTCACTGTCTATATATCGATCGTTCTCTGTATATCTCTCTATCTTTCTCTTCATCCTACTCCCAATCAATTACGATCCCTATCTCTTTCTCGCTCTCTCTCTATTTCCATATCTTTCTCTACGGGCGTTTTAAACGTTTTTAGGGTGCTGGTGCCCACCGAGTCGTCGATAGTCGTAGTTACAGTGTCGCAGTTGTATAGTCGAGGTCACAGTAAATAATGAATGTCGCAGCGAGTCGTAGGCACGAGCACTCGCTCCTCTCACAGAAGGAAGAGGAAAAAAAGGGGAATGGGGAAAAAAAGAAAAAAAATATATATATTTATAGAGTTATCAACATTCACTCCTTCTACTCGTTGCAAAATATTCCCTACTACTTCTCGCACCTAATTTATACGCATCTTCGGTGGATAAAACGTACAAAAGATGGCTGGCAAGTCAATTTTATCATGAGGAAGAATCTTGTCTGACTTTTTACGTAAATGTATTTTTCTTTTCTTTTGTTTTCCTTACTCTCATCGTTTCTATTTTCTTTTCTTTTCTTTTCTTTTCTTTCTTCATTAATTATAATCCCTCGTATCAACAGGTATACCGCTCCTAACTTATGTAACCCTCGGCATAGTCGTATCTGAAACAGGAAAATTAGCACTGAAGCAACGAAGGAATCGTTCGTGAACACGTGTCACGGAGGAGGATTATAAAGTAGCTCTTGCGCGTAAACTGATGACCTCACGAGATAGACTTGACACAACGATTTAATTATTTCCAAGAGCTTTCGCATTTCCCTCCTCCTCCTCCTTCTCTTTCCTCCTCTCTCCCTAGCTCACGCTTCTAGCCGCAAAACTATCTTTGAATTTTCACATTAACGTCCCGCGAAAGGAGATCCCACGCAGCCTCCCTAGACAAAACACACAGATCTTCCCTGCACTAGGAAAGCGCCGAGGTAAATCTTCTAGTCTCCTCTTCGTTTAGTAGCTATACTAATAGACTATACTCGGTCTCTAACCTATAAACTGTGGCCTACTTGGGCTGCTGAGCCTGGTATTGTTGATAGGAGTCGTCCGGGGATGCTGCGTTACTTGTCTGTTCGGAGTCACCCAACGGCATCGTGTGAATGATGCTAGGCGCTGGGTAAGTAGTGTACGGGTAGGGATGCGGGCTCGCTGCTATGTACTGAAACAGAGAGACAAAGAGATAGAATAGAAATAGCTGATATAAAAATGAAGTTAAATAAGTAATAACTGTTATGATCATGATGATGAGAATGATTATAATAAACATAACGAACAGATGAATTAATTGGTTCGGTTAGGAATCGAATCTGTACTGTTGTCCTATTACTGATTGTGATTCTTGAAAAAGAGTACTTACGGAACCGGTGCCAAGATGCAGAGTGGACATTTGAGTGGCAAGCTGGGGAATCATACTGTACTGCGGATTGCTAGGATCTGCCGATGGCATCATCTACGGGTACGTAAATAATAATTCTCAATGAGATTCTCCGACGAGAGACACCTCGGCATCGAAACCGATCCAACTGTAATAAACGCCAACTTAAAGGATCACTGAGTAACTTAAACTCACGTCGACCTGTTGCATATGCGGTGGACCGGTTTGCACCAGGTACGGAGTGACCCAAGGAGTTCCTGGCACGCTGTACCCAGGCACCGCCTGACCATAGTGACGACTGTACTGGGCGAGGGTGGCAGCTGGCAGCATGTGAGCCGTCGCGACGCCATTCTGACCGACGCCACTGGCGTCGTAGTTCAGAGTCATATTCTGAAACAATAATTTAAACGAGAGGAACGATTACGTTCGTGACCCATAGTCGATCAGCCGCAGACTGGCCAGTCATCGTAAAGAGCAGATCTTACATCTCCGGTTTCCCTCCACATTGTACTTTTGTAAAGTGACTTTTTCTTATTGCCACCGTCGGCAAATTTAACTAGTAAGGGATCCTTGGCCCCCTGTAGCGTCTTTCCATTGAACATCTGAATTATCTGTTCGCACTTCTCCTTGGATTCCATTCTGAAAGAAATAATTTCACGGTCAATGTCGTCCCACCATCTCGATCGGTGTGAAGCAAATTTTTTTTATCCATTTTCAAAATAATCCAGTAACACCATCGATCACCTTGCAAATCCAACGCCTTTACTCTGTCCAGAGGTGTCGCGTAAGATCCTGGTAGAGATGACCTGACCGTATTGAGCCAGCATTGCCTCCACATCGTTCTCCTTGAAGTTCAGCGGCAAATTGGCGATGTACAAGTTGGTCGGGTCCTGCTCCTGTTGCTGAGGAACGAATAAATATGCAAACCACACGCCTCTCCTCGACGAGCAAGCTTAACTGTCGCGAATTAAACAAAGGGTGACTTTGGGGGGGGGGGGGCGGTCAAAGGGGTGGTTGATCAGGTGGTACAAGAATGGGAATAGAATTAAAAAAAAAAAATAAGAAATTCATAAAGATATCTATCCTCGCCACGACTTTCAATGGAAAATCACAAACCGTATACAGCGAAGTCACGCGTAAAACTCATGAGAATTGCTATTGGATCAAATGAAAAGAAAAATTATTACAAAAAAACTATACGATACTCTTATAAGCTTCTGGTACTCGCCAATTGAAGTTTCTTCGCTTTTTTTTTTCCCATAACGACTCAATGGCCAGGATAGAAGTTTCGCTACGCGCAAGGAACTTAATCCTAATTGTTGATTCTCACAAAGAACTTGAAACACTGTCTTACACGAGAGGTCAATAATGATTTTTGTTCTCGGCAAAGAATGACGTTACAAAGACAAAAAGAAGAAGCTATTCCGACTTTATAAAAGCTGAATATGAGATACCGAAGCTTAGTCAATCTAATAATTAATTGTAAAGCTAGATGTAATTAGTGTCCGAACGAACTATCCGATAATGTAACACACACGTGGGTATCGTTGAAAAGCATAAACGTGTATATATACATATATTATATATATACACGAAGTAGGATCGTGTCCTTGAATTTTGGAAGAGGATTATTTTTTCGAAAAAAAAAAAATTCAAATAATTAAATAAAAATCACGACACGATCTTCCACGTTCATTATGGATCGTTCATTTTCTCATGCTTCATGGCATTACGTTACCACATTCTGGTGGCTCTCCAAATGTGCTTAAACGTTTCCACAAATTTGCCTCTCGCAACAGCGTATAGCGTCTATCGTATCTCTTCTACTTCGGTTAACACGGCGCGATTAACACCAAGGCGAGTTTTCATATCGAGCGATCGTCAAGCACCGCGGCGACACAAGGATAACATAGGAGCGCGATCGGATAGTAATGACAGGCATTATACTGGATCCGGAGCAAACTGACGCAGGATGACCGAATGACGTATGATGACAAATAAATACAAAGGACGAAGGAGGGAAGAATAAAAAAAAATAATAATTTCATACGAACTCAGCAGTGAAATGTGATTCGCGTGAAAGGCGATTCCGCAAATTAGCATTTAACGATTATCCGCGCATTAAAGTCATTGACGCTTATCGTCATCGGGTCGCATGTGACATTCCAAGCGTAAACAGAAAGCACAGATTTCAATATCGACGTGTTCTCCTACGCGTTAAGGGCCACCGGATAGGTGGTCCCTAAAATCCAAAATAATCATCAGACCGTCGATTCCTTGGGACAGCACGAATTTCATTGTGTCGCAAGGGAATTCGCTGAATTATATTTCGAACGATGCACCCTGAGTATCTGTATATGAGTAAAGAAAAAAAAATCCGTGTGAAAAAAAGCAGACATTTCTTCTCGTTCATTTTTCAGCGTAAAATTGCAATAAAAAAAAAGTGGCAGAAAAAAAAAGATTTTTAAAAGAAAGGGGGAAAAAGACCGTCAATGAGGAATTCACGTTTTTCTTTTTTTTCTCATTCGTTAATACACTGGGTTCTCTCGGTCAGAGGTCAACGATTAACGATTCGCGGGGTACCGCGCGACGATAATCCCGATTAATAAATATTGCCTCAAGCATATTTTGAGATCCACCATTTCCGTTCAATGACTCAAATTTATTCAAAAGTTTACTACGATTACTTGAGTATACTTATACTTTACGACAATTTACTTCAATCTTGCGAATGCATTAAAAGAAAAGAACGTATAATGAAAACATTATGGTAGAGAAGCCAAGCCGATGGCATATTGATATATGTGTATACTGACGACACTATACACATATATGAATACGATAATTATTAATGGCATAAGTATGTACGTAATGTATGTATACATATAATTACGCTCATAAACATACATTACATATAGATTCAAATTTTTGTTATCACATATCCAAGGTACACATTTCGTGTCAAATTTTTCTTAATAATCTTACATACATTGTGTGTATATATATATATATATATACATACATATACGCATACGTACGTGTTTTAAGAATGAATTACATTTATGTATCTCGTGAGAGAGGAGAAGATATATATATATATATATAGAAGAGATAAATACAGAATGATAATAGTAAGTAGATAGACGTATGAAGACAGGAAAGACACAGAATAGGTAAACATAATTCGATCATACATGATTGGATCGATTGATCTGGGAGAATCCTCGTTATACATATGGTATAATATGTGAAAAATATATAAATAATAAGTAAGAGTCGAGCAAGATCAATCCCACGCGTACACCAGTTGCGTAGAATCTTGTGCGACTCCTTGTACGGTTAAATAATGATACACGATACGTATAAGCCAAGTGTTTTGCCAACCAACACCCAGAGGTCATAGGGTAAGAGAGTTTTAATATTGACCACCGTATATGTATCACGTAGTATATATACATACATACATACATATATATATATATATATGTATACACACGTATAAACACATATAAGGAAGGGTCTACGGCTTTTTGAGTTATTATTTGTCATATCACATGCGACAGAGCTTGTTATACGGTTCTCGAAAAGATTGCTGGCACCCCGTGCTTTAGAATCCCGTCACGTTACATAAGAAACAAGAGAATCATTCGGAGTTAGTGACTGTTCGCGTAATGGCAACGCTAATAATAACGTGAACGGCCAATAGTCGTGTAACGATCGTAATGGGCAATGATCTGGTGTCTCCGTTTTGCTGTGAATGATTGCTGCGCGGTATCAAGACTCCATTCCTCAATTATTCTTTGGGTCCGTGTAATGAAATTGTATGTACGGAATGCTCGGCTGCGCGACACTGGATAGACGTGAACAACGAAGTCAATGGACTCGATTGGTACTGGATGAGAACGTGATTGAATATCGGTGTCGAGATTGTCTTTGAGGGATCCGCGACAATTAATGATCTCACGTGAGAAATGCGTGAGTAACGAAATCATTGATTCTCTATTGTCGTGTGACACGAGATTCTTTGTAACTACAGACTTTGTCTTTGCTGCCGTGTACATCTGAGCGACTTTTTTTTTTTTTAATAACAATGCTTTGAGCTGCTTTGACTTACGACTAATTGATCTTTTTGACCTTCTCTCTATTTTTTTATTTTCATTTTTTTAACGTCATGTGTATGTACGCATTCCTCGCAATGGCTGCTGCCGAATGTTTGCCACGGTTCGTTTGGCTAGAGCGATATGACGGATTATCGATTCGCGATAGATCGTTGCTTAAATTAGTGCTGAAACCAATGCAATTCTCAGACATGACGTTGTAACGTGTTGACATAGCAGTATGAGCAATTTGTGGCCGAGGTATAGCAGCAAGCATCGACAGGGTTGGTAGGTACGTAAGTGAGAGAGAAAGATAGAGAAAGAGAGAGAGAGAGAGAGAGAGAGAGAGAAAGTAAAAAAGAGCAAGAGCGTAAGAGAATAAAGAACAGAGGGAAACGATCGTGTTGGTAAATAAACGAATATTAACGTAAGTAAAATATGTGTAAACAGAAGCTGGTCGGACGTTTGGATAAGCAGGAGGGCTTTCGCGAAGGATCGGTAAGCGAGAGGATGGATGAACTAAAACAGAATAAAAAAGAAATTATTAAAGACAGTTCTCTCTTGTTCAAGTTAAAAATACTACCATTCATAATTCTTGAGCTGATAAAGCTCGCATACGGAATATTCAAGGAAAAGTGTCGCCAAAGAACAATCATCAATGAGAGAAGATAAGTCCCAAGAAGAGGAGGTCACTTTACAGAGAATCTCTAAGTTTCATGTGGTGAATGATCTGCAAGATTTTACCAACTATGTCTTTCCTATGGAAACGTTACTGATCAATGATAATTTTAATTTGATGTATTGTCTAACAGGTAGAAGTAATAGGATGAAAGAAAGAGAGTGAGTGAGTGTATGTGTGTGTGATAGAGAGAGAGAGAGAGAGAGAGGGAAGGGGAAGGAAGGATACAAATTGGAAATGAAATCAAGAAAATTGGAGTAAGTGAGAAAGAAAGAAAGAAAGAAAGAAAGAGAGAGAGAGAAAGAGGTTTACTGTTACTCTGGTATTACTGTACTTGCATGCACAACCAACGTACACTGGCCAGTCTACGGAGCAACCAGATACCCACTTTCGCCATCTGCGCTTGGATGCCCTTGGCGACCAGTGCTTTCACAGCACCCTCTGCCGCCACCGGTGACTCAAAGTCTACAAAGCCATAACCTGAAACACAATGATTTAACGTTAGCCAATAAGTCCATTGGACCTTGCCGTACCCGTACCCGTGCGACACCGTGCTCGATTATACGACTATACGTAAAGTGTACGAGGTGTCAGGATGAGAACTTTCGTACCGTCATTACGCGACACTACCAGGGACTACGTAGCGACATTGGAATTACCGTTAGGCAAAAGGGTACCGTAAGGATTATAAGGTTAAGCCGATAGCCAGTATAATTTATATCTAATACAATTAATGAGCGGACAGAGAACATTGATCAAACCAAGTTTTATCTGTAAGTCAATATTTATAGGCAGTGGTTTACCTTTCGGTTTTTCGTTCTGACCAAGCTTTCTTACCGGGAAACATAGTGAGCAATAAATAATCAGCCACGTTTGTCTACCATGTTGACCGTAAAACCACTATGGCTTGTGGGACTCCATTTAGCATGTAAAATTCGTTGTATTAATAATGGCCCGCGATACGGGTACCTCTTTTACTGACTTTGGCACGGGTACAGAAAGGTTAACTATAGACCCGAGGTAATGGATCCTTTCCAGAGAGACAAAAGAACGCGCGTACAACTAAAAAGTGTCAAGTTCAACTAAGTACCTTTACATTTATTTGTGTTTTTATCCAGAATCGCCTTTGTAGAGGTTATAGTCCCGAACCTGCAATAAGAACATGACGTGTCGATGAAAAGGCTCTAAGCCATATATTGCGCTATACGATATTGATTTATCAATTACGTGGATTACGTACTGAGCACACATATTCACGAGGTCCTTATCGGTCGTGTTTTGGTTGAGGCCGCGGATATACAGATTCGTTTTGGATAGCTGCTCCGTTTGTTGGCCCTGCATCGCATTATTGCTAAGACTGGTACTCATGGTGCCACTTTGACTTCCCGTGGCACTGCTCGAGCTGCTATGAGTATTCGCCGGCGAGGACGCCGTGGGCACACGTTGACCTCCATACTGAAACACCGTAAAGTAACCAGATTAGTTTCATGGCAAGAGAAGCGGCGGAAGAAGAAAATATCCACTTAAGGCCCACAACAGTAAATTGCTTATTGAACTTGGTGCCTAGTCTGGAGCCACTCGCAAACACGTGTTCTCCCGATAGTAATGAATGATCCAAGAGAACCAAGAGGTTATGAAACTTTTTTAATTTTTAACTGATCATATACTACTACTGGTTAGCGACAGGCAAGATCAATTGAGTGGGCCCAACCGATGCCAAAGGTACATCAGACTGTACCTGAAGAACAGTAAGTTAAACGTGACCTTTTCCTCGTGGCATTTAGGTCTTGAGGTGGACTAGTCTCTTTCTCTCTCTCTTTCTCTCTTACGCACAATCACTATCAACCTAATAAATAAAAGCCTGCGAGCGCACAAATTGACGTACAATAGGAACCGTCGGAAAGCGACACCACAAACCCCCCCGCCCGCCCCTATAACGAAGAATCCCCCTCTCTCTCACCGATGCATGCTGAGCATAGGTGGTTGCAGCGTAGGGGTTCGCCGTAGGCGGAAGCTGCTGCGCACCGGCAGGCATTTGCGCTGCAGCAGCTGCAGCTGGGGGGTACCGAGTATACGGTTGATATGCAGCAGCAGCTGCGGCTGCATGAGTAGGCGCTGCACCCCAAGCCCCGGTACCGCTTGCTCGATACTGCACGGGATTTCCTCCGCGAGGACCTCCTCCGGCGCCTCCCTTCAGTCCATGTCCACCGGCAGTTGGACCAGCGCCTCCTACACCGGCACCAGCACCGGCACCTGCACCAGCACTACCGTTGTTCGCCCCCGCGTACGTCGGCCGTGGTCCATTCGTGCCCTGCTGAAAAAAAATACACTCGTTATTATGCCACTCTCCACTGAACTTCATAAACGAGTCATATACACTCCAATCGAGAGGCAAACGGTAAATTGAACCAGACAAAGACTCAAACAATTTTCCTCATTATATCCAGGTACACCCTGGTACCAATTGAACATAAATTAATTTACATTTACCTCAACGCACTTAAAGTACTTACAAAAAAAAAAGACCAAACCTGATTCTATGAATCCTTATTACCCACAATCTCATCTCAATATCAACTCCTTTCTGCACAAAAGCCATTATTCGGAATTATCGGACAGTTAAGTACTCTATCCCGTTATTAGTAATAGAATTCAAAGTCCAAAGGACGTTAAGAATACCTTATTGAATTACAGCGAAGTACAGAGCTACTGACCTAACCTCCTTATCCAGGATATACACACTCACTACTTTACCACGATGAAGGCATATTCAATTCTTGATTGGCAACGTGATGAGCTATCGACTAGTATATGACAGGGATTAATCTGCTCAGTCCGCCATGGTACAATGCGCTGTTACAACCAGTATACAATCTTGTAATATACAATATCGCTTTCTAGAGGCTAATAAGATCTTGCTTATCAGACTATCAAACTGTTACCGGTCTCCTATAATTTGATATGCCCTCGCTCTAGGTGGACTATAGTCTGTACTGGTGCTCGGTCAGGTGCTCGAAGGTAACAAGCCAGATCCAATTAACATACTGGTAGCACTTAGGGCACTAACAAGCACAGCTACCAGTCAGAGACAGTTGCTTCTTCTCGCTGCTGTTACTCTTGGCGCTGCAAGAGTCCATAAAGCATTCGTAAAGTCTCGTCACTGACATTAAGACAAGCGAGTACTTTGGCAACGTGTACTCTCTAAGAGGGAGCCGACTAAAGTCTCTGGGTAACAGATAACGCTATCGGCAGCTACGACAAAGCTTAGGTCCGGTTTGCATGCACCTTTGTTACGTGACTCCTTCGTGGAAGTACTATTGACCATGAGATTGTAAATGATGTTGGCAGAAAAAAAATTTTCTCTCTTTTTTTTTTGTTCCTTCGTAGAACATCCAGCCTGAAAAATATTAACGGTAGGTAAGCGCGAAGAGATACACGTCGATTGGTACGTGCAAATGAATTTTTCTCTCTCTTCGCTCTGGCGCACTGCTCCCTCTACTCCTTGGCAAGTCCAGAGTGAAGTTAGCGCCGAGTTGAATCGAGATAGCAATCATGCGATTTGCCAATCCTGAAATCTTCTTTCCCACGTCAGTCTACAATGAAAGGATACGAATGAACGAAATTTTAAGTCTTCGTGAGAAATAATATTTTAAATCATGACTCCTGTTCAAGCAATGCGTCAAATGCATGTCAATGAATTGGCACTGTCGAGCTGTCAAATAATTTCATTCCTCTTTCTCTCGACACGTTCTTGCTTATATACCGAGAGAGACAGAGACAGAGAGAGAACATAGTTGAACAATTTGTAATAAAAAAAACTCAAACAATTCCCATTACGCAATCCAACAAAGTATCAGGTTTCCAAAGAATCTCGTGCAAGTATCCGAATGCATCGTGAAGTATCTACGAGTGTCTGAAAAATCATCTGGCACCGTGTAAAGCCATTACGAGAGTTTGATGGAATCGTCTGAGGAGTGAATGAACACGCGAGGTTCGAGTGAAGTCACGCGAATGACCGATTAGCATAATTTTTAAGATTCCCACGATACAAGCAAACGATATACGGCGATATAAGCCTAACGAACGAATCCACCACGTGGTGTCTCTGCCTGTCATCCGTATGGAAAATCCCAGAAGCATCTTTCTACCCACAATGCCCCGAGGATTTGAAAGTGAGCGAGACACAGCTACCTAGTAAAAAGACGTCACCAATTTTCCTCCTGGCCCTCGCAACGCCTCTACTACGCTAGTCAGTAAAAGTCATAGAAAAATTTTTTAAAAAATCGTACTGATCAACGTAGTAACCGTATCAAGCACGAGTAGTGCCAATATCACAATGAAGGGAACCGAACGTGCCAATGCTCGAGGATGCTTTGGGGTGGAGAGTAGGAGACACGTACGAGGGGGTTGCCCATGGGAGCGTAGGGAACGGGAGAGAGAGAGAGAAGAGAGTCAAGTGAGCGAGGAAGAGAGGCAGAGGGAGAGAGACAGAGAGAGAGAGAGAGAGGGGAATAGAGAAAGAGATGCGAAGAGCAGAGAAGAGCATTGACCTGCAACGCCATGATGTCAAGGCGCGCCAGGCCGGTCTGCGCACACGAAGCGTTCTACTACTGAATTCTAGCGATTAGCGGATCCCAACGGCAACGTTCGTACTACTAGAACGGTACCACCGCCAGACAACCATACGGATCAATGGTTTCGATGGAAAGACCTTGTACTGGAAATCGGCTTCCAGTGAATCCTAGAGAACGACTGATCGGCAGCGGAATAGGTTATGTCCGATGCCGAGAAACAGCGATGACCAATGATATTTAA
>JAYRCB010000614.1:7493-148925 GCA_036026315.1 Trachelus stipa | reverse complement strand
ATCCTAGAGAACGACTGATCGGCAGCGGAATAGGTTATGTCCGATGCCGAGAAACAGCGATGACCAATGATATTTAAATACGCATCGATCATTTCAATGGGGATGATGATCGTGAATGATCGACAGATTCTATTAGGTCCTAACGATTAAAACGATCGTTATATATAGGTATACACTGCCGGATAAACTAACTGATACGAAACGATGATTTCGATGAGTAGATCATTGGCATCGTATATCCATTTTTACGAATCTGCTAAAATCCAATTAACCTCGAAATTCTAATCGTTTCCACTGATAAGGATCGAATCATTTTTTACGTTACTTCGCGCATTCCCTTTCATCCATTCATTCGTCCACGTGCCTCTTACTCGTCCATCGCCCCTAATTTCTTATGGCAAATCCGAACCTAATTGCCTATAATTTTAATACGCTCTATAGTTTATATCAATGATTCAACAGATCGGCATTCGTGCCTTTGAATTTACACAGCAACCAAATCTAATACTATAATCGTATCGTTCCTTGTTTAACCGGTGATCGATAATTCGTCGAAAAAGATAATCAAAAACAAGAATAACAATCATCCCCAGTAACGTCGACGTACGATGACAATTAACGAACGCGAGAACAGCGGCGATACCAACCGGATGTTACTTCCTGCTTACAGTCTCTGTATTACAGTTAGACACATACTAAGGGTCCGTTTCCATCGTTCGAATCATCATACGAGTTACTGACTCAATATTTGCATTCTATGGCAAAAAAATTATGGGGAACCTTATGGGGGTTCTGCATATAGTAGTTCGGTCCGCGCACCCCGTTGCGCAACAAAATTTCGTAAAGTCGTACAAGAAAGAATGGCCGAACGATTGTTCATCGTTATCTAAGGTAAACGTCCCGCTAGTCTTTTCAACGGATCACAAGAGAGATTTCGCTACCTGTCAAGAACATTCAACATGACTGACCGCATACGATGGATCGATAATCAGCGCACCATTAATACCTCAGTTAAACGTGACCGACGTGCAATTAATTACTAGAACATTATAACAGGGCAATTTAGATTCTTGGTAACCATTAAATTTGATACCTGGCGTGCAATTATTTTGACAAGAGTTAATTAATAACGATCACCAGTCACTACGAATGCTCGTTCGAGTGCTTCAGTGAAATTGTCCAATTTTATATATTTTTTTATTATATCACACGCATGCCGAAGCATACTTTCTTTATAAACATAAATCATAATGGACATATCGAATTGATCTGGTACGTTAAAAATGAATGGCTACGTATGATATAACGAGATCCGAATACACAGTAATTTCAAGTGAAATTGAACAATCCTCGTCCATTCTCATGATTAATCTTACAACCCACGGTTCGCCACGTGGTCGTCTCTTTTATGACAGTTTGGAAATTACAAAGCGCACTTGATACACTGTAACAGCTGTTATATCGTGATGTGCACAGGGGGTAAGAAGTGCAGGGACCTGCCCTGAGGACTGTTTCGCGTGCAGCCACTCTACAAAAATCCCATAGAGGCTGAGAGGTACGATAAGAAAAAGCGAGAGAGAGGGATAAGGGACCTGGACCGGTTTGTTATCAAAGAGGCGTGACCGTTCGAGGTCAGTGATAACTGATAACAAGGTCCCTTATCCTTGAACGCCGTGAGCAATGCTGCGACAAACGCTTCGCTTATGTCTGTCGGTTTACCCTCGTCTGTTTCACGTATCCACCGTAACGTCCAAAATAACCTGCTCCTTACGAAATACTCCAAAAAACCGAGTAACAGTAAAAATATTAAAGACGGTATCGCGATAAAAAAAATAGTCTGATAAGATTTTTGAAAATTACATCACTGACTGTTCCACGTATAAGAAATTCCATCGACCTCGTACAGGTCACTTATAGGTGAAAAGAAAAAAAAAAATTATTAAACCAGTAATCGGTCCGACTATAACACACGTGAGCAGAGAGATCAGTCGCGTGATCCTAATCAATAAAATATATGAGAATTGAGAGAAACTCCCAAGTATCAACGATAAAAGGACCCCGTCGCAAATTTCTCTAGCAAGAAGAGACCAGGTGTCCCAACCGATGGCTTCTCCCCGCCAGGACTCGAAGCTTTCTTAATGCAAATCTGAATTCCACAGGGTGTCCCACATCGAGCGTTACGCTCTATCGACGTCGTCGTGTATTCCGCGAGTGATCCCGTTGTCTGCCTATCTGCAGCAGCCGGGGTACCGGGAGAGGCGAATCGAGCGTGCCTCTTAATCTCGATCACAGGAAGCAGGTAAACGAAGAGACGGGAGGCAAGCGAGAGGCAAGCGAGAGGTAAGGCATTGGCGGTGGCAGGCGGGTCGAAGAAGAGGAGGCGTGTAAGAGTCTGAAATAATAAAAGAAGAAGTGCAGTATGAAGGAGACAGAGAGGAGAAGGAGGAGGAAGAAGAAGAAGAAGAAGAAGAAAAAGGGAACTTGTCGGCAGAAAGCAGAACCAGTTGTCCACCGCACTCATCCCCTTCGAGCAGCGTCCTCGGTTGGCGCATTCCAGACATTCCGTTTCTTCACCTTGAGAAACGCACGCATGCAACAGCTATGACTGCCGCATCGCGTATCTGACCTTTAAGCAAAGACTATGTCTTGGAAGTGGCCGGCAGTATGGGTCTACGGACCCACCTGATCGAAACTTCGAAACCATTAGAGAAGAGAAGAGCTACGCCCAAACCATCTGGAACCTTTTACATAGAGCTAACCCCAGCCCGATTAATCCTAGAATCCTTCTATATTTATTTCTTCCTTTTTCTTTTCCTCTTCCTCGACATCTCTCCGTTCTTAACTTCGCTCTTATTGCCATTCCCAACGGCCGTAACTATACAGCGAACGGTGAAATTGACGGTGACTCGAATAAAAGTGAACTGGTTCGGTTTTAGGTTAGGTCGGCTGGAGCTTACCCCGAGCATTCGTTCAATCCCATCGACTTTCGCGAGAAACATAAACTTTTAGCGTTTACATCGAGCAAACGATACCGATGCAATAAAAATTTACGTCGCTGGAATTTCCATGATTTTTATCATACCCGACGAACCGAGTATAAGTCTTAACGGTATAATAAATATCTGAGAAAAGTCCCAGCCGTAACCCTTTGGTCTACTTCGAGCGCGTCTCGATTGAGTACGAATAAAATCGGCATTGCTATTTTTTCGTCTCGTACTCCGGATCGAGTTGCTGGGCACGGACTTTTCCATAACCTTTTTTCTTTAACATGCTCGAAATCATCCCTCGAAGATTCGTCAAACGGAAATATAATACCGTCCGCGTACGGGATTTCGAACGGAACCGAGACTCCTGATACTTTAACGTTGTTTTTACTGGCGTACCAATCGTGCGCTTGTCGCGCCGTGAAAACGCGCATGTTTGCTTTCACAAGGTTCTCCGATAAGTACGACGTGTTCGACTAACAATAAGTAAATTCATAGGTGAGAACCTCTGCGGAAACGTAACGTTACTGAGGTTGTTTATGCGGCGAGCATTCGAATCGTCCAGGTTGGGGTATATCGGATTAAGACACCCAGCTCACTGATCCTACGATGCTTCCACGCATGTCCCTAGTACTCCCGTTTATACATCCATTATACACCAATGGCTTATATAGAGTTGTTGACCCGCTATTTAAATTCCTTGGCTGTCTTTCGACCAGCTTCTGACATACCAACCACGGGAACCAGGTATCAGGAAACATGATCCACCGATTACAATGTCTATCGGATGTAAATAAGTCAAAAATCAGCATGAGTCATCGAGGGTCCTCTTACCTGTAACAGAATAAACAAAGGATACGATTACTAATGACTCCGAACAGCCGTACCTTATCGCGCAAGAGCAGATTAGAGAGCAAAAGGAAAAGCAATAGACAGTTCGAGCGATCCGAATGACGGGACAAGAGTACAAAGCCATGCATCGAGCGGAATGGTCATAGAGGTCAATAAAAAAAAGATTGTCAATAGAAACAATGCATTATATATTCCCATTAACTATGAACGAATATTCAAGGCGAGTAAACTTCACGAAAATATCAACAAAATCGTAAGGACGAATCCAAGGATGAAAGGTCCTACGAGTACAGTAAATAAATGCCACCTAATATTCACGAATATTCGAGTATTATTCGACCTTAAAGAAAAGCAAGTAAAATGCATCAATGAATCACGCGAGGTTCCTTATCGGCAACGTGAATGACGTCGGCGTGTGCGCACGGTGACGTCAAGCCAATAGAAAGCGCCCTTACGGATGACGTTGCACACGTCGAAACCTGTGATTGGTCAAACGCGCGAAGCGCTGGAGCCAATGACGGTAGACGGCCTTAACGGACGTACATCTAGTAGCCGGCCGGCCTGCCCGTCTGTTTGTCTGACTAACACGGTGGCTACACACGGACGACTCCGCTGGCAGTTCGAGCTGCGAGTAAAGGCGCCTTTGCATAACGGTTTCCCATCCAGCCCGGTAACCACTGACATTTTGACCCGCTTTGACATTCGCCGATAAAATCGTTTAGCAAGCGACGACAGCGACAATCCGTCGCAACTCGAGTTTTCGTCTGTCTCGGGGCTTCGGGATTCTCGTACCGAGCGCAAGAGGGAGGGTAACGGGGGGAGGGAGGGGAGGCAACAAGCAGTCACGAGAAGAGCACACCGGGCATGCAGTACAGCCTGTAAAACGATCGTGAACCACGACGGAATGCGATCAACGAGTATGACGCATGTCGTTGCACGCGGGAGTAAAGTTCCCCAGGGTGAATCATTTCGCTGCGACACGAACCAAGGTCGTTTTCACGAGGTCGTATTCGACGTGAGGCGTCTCGCCGAAATTATTGTCAGTTGCGTAACAACGTGTAACGGCAGGGAAAACGCTATGTGTACCCAGAGACAGTCGTTTCACGATCACGCACCGGCACTCGTCATCGTTAAGCCCTTATTCGATCGAAATAGAATTGTGTACTGACAGCCGAGTCATAAGCAATGCACAGCGCAGCCGACAGATACCAACAGTGAGTATCTTAACGACCGTACATTTTAAATGGAATTAAAATGGAACACTTGGATTTATATTAGTCATTGTTCGTGCATCTGTACTGCCTGACTGTCGTCAGTTCACCGTTTAGGCCATACTGAAAAGATAAAATAGTATCTTGCAAAAGTTGACGTCAGAAGGATTTTTGAGGTTAGGAGACGCATTACGAGTGAAAGAGTGGAAAACACTTTTATGAAATATATATATATATATAGACACATATAATACTGAAGTAAAATGCGCTCGGTATATAAAGGCGTAACGAAGCGAGCAAACGGTAAACTAAATTTAATGGAGAAAGTGCGGTGGTTGTCGCAGCGGACTAGTGAGGTTAGGTTAGGTTTGGCCGCGCGATGTTAAACGCTCGCGGAGAAGAAAGGAGGACGAAGGGGAGAGGCGCGAAAGATTATGAATCTAAGGACGAAAATGGGAGAAACGAAAATTCGGTGAAGGACGGCGTCTGGAGTAAAACGGACGCAGCATGCCGCAACCACAAATAATCGATATTCTTGCGGAGCCCAACCGGCACAGTCGCGCCAGCTATACATCCTCGGCCTGAGCTTCTCCGCCTGTGACTCCCTTCCTTCCTTAAGAGACCCTTGCGGACCCTCTGCTATCGCCTATAACCCCTTACGTGCTGTTCAACCCCACCCGCAACCCGTCTATACGAATGCAATTAGACACGAGAAGCATTCGAAACTCTTTACGACTGAACCTACGTGATACAGAGACACGTTCACCAATCAAGCTCATTGACAATCGTCCATACCGATCTTCGAGGGTTCGTTCACTTAAAGCGCGCAATAAGGTACAAAGAGTAAATTCGTCATGGATGTCTCTCTATCCGAATATTCAAAGTAAAAGCCAAAAAGCAATAGCGCCAGGTAACGTGGGTGGGTAGGTAGGTAGGTAGGTAGGTAGGTAGTTAGGTAGATGGGGCACTTAGGTAACAAGGTAAATAAAGATACGTTACAAACAGAGTGTACTTAGGAGTTTTCTCGTTGCTGAAAAAATATATCAACTAAGAAAATGAGAATTAACGCTGCCTCTTTCCTATAAACATTCTCCTATACGAAATCGACTTTTTACAAAGCCTCGCTAGAGTACAACGATTTGCATTGAGAGCTAAACGAGGTCTGTGTCGGTGCATCGGAATCCATACGGATATCTGTTTTTCAGTACGCGACGGAAAGCAGCTCTATGCCGCAGAGAGCACTGCCTGCCGTGAACCGTTACGTCCCTGAATAAATGGCAAAGGCGTAACGCGTCGCCATTTACAAAATCTGCCAACCACGTGGACTGCGTTTCTTCGCTCGTGTCGCGAGTATCAACATCCATTGATGCACAGAACTGAAAACGTGGCATGGGATACGTCGTATGCGCGGTAAATTTAAATTATTAAACTGTGTCGCGTCAATGTCTACACCGCCATGGCTCGATCGGTCACGTTCTTCAAATATGGGTAGTCCTTGAGATAATTAACTTACGAAAAGAAGTCACGTTAACACCAGACCCATATTTCTCTATATAACATATTTAAACACTGATTCATCGATTGTTCTCTTGGAAAAGTATTCAAAGTGGAAATCGCAGCGAATCTCAGAGAATTTTTTATAACGAATTCGTAAGCTTGTCGCTAATGCCGGAAGGAGGGGTGTACTGTCGCAATAAAAATTCGTCACGAGGGAAATACGATTGTTTTATCGCAGTCGGACATGATACGCTCGGAGAAAATTATTTAGCTTCTTTTTATTGCTGCTGATAAGCTAGGTTTAATGGGACATAAATTGTGGATGACTGCACACGATTTTATTTAGTAACATTTTTTTTGTACAATTTTAAAGAAAACTTTTTTTTATTATAAACTTACGATCTATCGATTTTGATTATTGTGAATATTTCTTTGAAATTTATATAGTATTACGTTAATTACTTGAATTACCTACTGAATTCAGCGTGCTCCTGATTTTTTAATACACATATACTTATTGTCCGTGCACCACGTGAGTCGTGTGTATACGAGTGAAAAGTAATATCCATATGCTAGTAAATTTTTAGTAAAATCACATTTGGCTAATGGTAATTACGCAAACTTATTTCAGAACCGAAAGCTATTGCCTATTGCCAATAGCTTATAACCTGATCGAAACATGACCGAATATTGACACTAAAAACAAAATATAATTTTTACGCTCTATACTTGGAAATATCCGATAATGAAAACTTGACGCGAGAGACCCGCGGCTAAATGTTCGTATTAAATATGAAAGCGTTTAATCGAAGAGTATGTTCAGTCTTCTCGCAGGTTTCCGAGAACGAGATGTCACCGCACGGAACGACGAAGAAACAAATACTTTCGCGCATTATGGGGTACAATAATCGGTAAACGCAAGCTACCGACAATAGATCGGTATTTCGACATTTTCAAAGCAAACAGTACGCTTTTCCCCGAACTCATTTTCTTATCTACAAGGCACTCGGTACGATTCCTCGTAAACGAAAGCTAACAAGGCAAACAGAGCAAGAGGGTTTCAGGCTAATAGGCATAACAATGCACGCACGTACATTGTAATAGGGAAAAAAAAAGTTTGAGGTAACGATCAATCGGCGTCTGTCGCAAAGAAGAAAGAGAGAGGGAGAGACTGAGACAAGGAAGTAAAACGATATCAATGGCAGCGAGCAGAAGTAGCGAAGGCTCCGACGATATCTGCCCGGCGTGTAACGCACGTGCGCGCACAGGATAAAATATTCCAAGCAGCAGCAAGTCACGACAAGATGGACTCGCCATAATACAGAGAGATATGTAACAACGAGTGCATTCGAGCATAAGTGCGTAAAGGGAGAGATATTTGACAAAGGGTAATAATAACCGCGTAAGAATTTCATCCACCGCCTCCAGCATGAAGTAGACGGCATTGGATATGTCGACAGAACGTCGAATGACGCAGGGGAAAGTTTGCGAATAATTGGCGAGCGACGAATGCAGCGTAAGTCAAGAAGGACAAGAACGAGGAAGAGGATCTCTGCCTCTTTGTGAGTGAAAATGGCGTTAACGTAGAAGCGGCACGAGGGAGTACCAAACCGAGGGCGTTTCTCTGCCGAGGTCGTAAGGTCTATGGCCGGGGTGCGGGTTATTGGGAGGATCTAGCGAAAACGTGGTTTGCGCGTGTACCCTAAGGTATTCATATCGTGAGAGCCGAGCATGAAATATTTGTTAGGGACTACAGGAAAGGTGTATAGCCGCGACACAGTAGCATCGTAGCGATAAACGAGATTCGCACTTGTTTGCGAGTTGGCAAGGGATAGGATGACTATGGGAGCGCAAGTAGGAGAGAGAGACGGGGAGAGAGAGAGAGAGAGAGAGAGAGTGCGGGAGGGTGGTGAGAGAAAAGAGAGAATGAGGTAGATGGAGGAGATGGTGAAGGAGGAGGAGGGCTAGAGGAGAGGGAGAGAAAGAGACTGGGTGGGGCAGCAGACGCCCCGCGGCAAGCTGTCAAACTACGCCGGTTCCCCATGCAAACCAATCCGCCATGGGCAAATACGTAAGAGAATAAGAGTACACATGTATAAGGAGAGCGCGTTGATAATATTCAGGATGATCGAGGATATATTCCCTTACCATCACTTTGTAGTTGAGCTTCCTCGGCGCGGCTACGTTTTCCATTCTCACGGACATAATAACGGCGTGCTCCGGTGTGTCCGCCGGTTGTATTCCTTTGGGTATATATCCTTAAGGTATATCACCACCGTTCTTCTCTGTCTTGCAGGAGTCACGAATTGAACAGGGGCGTTATTGTACGGCAGTTGCTAACCCACTTTGAAGAATATCCTAGGGTGATTTTAGGGTGATGGATGCTTGGTTACTTGGTCGGTCGACGGGGTTGTGGGTGGTTGGCTAGGTGGCTGGGTTACTGAGGGAGTGGGTGATAATGATGATGACGATGATGGGATACCGTGTTGTATCCCTTCTTCTTCAGCTAATGTAAAAACCGCACGTATCGGTTCGACACTGGCGAACAGACGGGTTAGAAAAATTCACAGCACAGAGTGGCGAAGAGAGCACACGTTCGTGTCTCTGTGCGCTTTTCCGCACGCGTATAAACGTACAGCTCGTGGCTGTATGCGCGGTTCTTTCTCGAGGATAAGAGAGCAGCACCGCGGCTGTAGCAGCAGCAGCAAGAGGCAGCAGACTGCAGAGTGTCAGAAGGGTGTGTCGTGCACTTTTCACTCACAGGAAACCGAACTGTTCACGTTTCACTCGATTACCACTTCACCACTGGCCTCCGTTTAACGCACGGACTGAAAACCCACCTACGTTTCTTCTTTTTATTAACTAGTCGCCCCGTGTCGGCCCGGACTCTACGCTTCACTCGTTTCTCGCTCGATCTCACTCTCTCTCTTTCTCGCTCTACCTCTCTCCCTCTTGCTCTCTTTCTATCGCTCTCTATCGCGCGCGGATCACCTCTATATATCGTACAAACGTGGCACGGCACTACAGCATGTTACAAAAATAGATATTGGATCTTAATAAATAATGTACAATTACTTGTCGTTAGGAAACATTAGGTGTGTGTTGTCTTGTAGGTAGAGTCTAAGCTACTGCCCGGCGAAGTTCGCCCATCTTGCCCGAAACTGAAGGGAGTTGCCGTTACGCGGCGCCACTGTACCAAAATGGGGCTCCGGCGGCCGTGACGGATTTTCAGACACTCAACACATAGCCAATCGGCAGACCCCGCGCTGACGGCTCGCGAGATGGATCTATGCCACTGTTACGTACTCCAGAATGAGACGGTCGTATCCCCGAGCCTAGACTTTGCGTCGTGCGACGTGTTTTACGTGATTGCTTTACACGTGTGTGTGTGTGTACTGCATACGGCCAAGTGCACTAGGGCGCGCGCGCATAACGGCGACTGACGACTACGACGATGACCGCGACGATGACGGGTCGCGACGACGGCGGCGGCTGCAACCACTACGGACAGAGAGAGATATTGTACACTCACCCTCCATAATCGCACGACCCTCGCCCTTCTCTACGGCAATGCGCTTTGAAGCCAAGAGAAAAATCATTCGAAATTTTCTGACCACCAACGTGTCTCTTCCCCTCTCTTCCCATCTCGCACTACTCGTCACGCCGCACACACGGATCCTATTGATCACGCGGAATGCGCAATTTTTTCGTTCTTTTTTCCTCCTCTTTCTCGTTTTCCTTTTCATCGCCAGCAGAATCCCCACCGAACGGAGTCCTTGCGAATCGGGTTATCGCTCCGATTCTCCTTTATAAGTGTGGAAACAGAAGGGAAGAGAATCGCCATCGCCATTGACTAATTTACAGATTCAATCGTCTACTCAATTTACTTACTTAACTTACTCCGGCGGTCTGCCGATCACCCTGGATCGAACGCTCTCTCGAGTTGCTTTGCAGCATTCCATCGCTGGAGAGTGTAAAACAAATCCACGTGGAGCAGTCCGATGTAGAGTATGCATGACACCCAGGAATACACTGAAATCTTTCAGAAGGATGTCAATACATACACACACGTAGTATGAAATACCTACATCTATTTTTGCTTCAGTATACAAACAGGTATCTACCAAAATTATAAACGTATATAGAATTTTTGTTTATGCTTTTTTTCTCATTTAAAAATTTACTGATACCTTTGAGCCCTGTGTCTGAAGCCTCATGAGTAACCGCATAAAATTTTCCTACGTGTTTATCAGAATGCTATGAGAAGTGTATGCGATACTGCAGCATTAGGAATTCAAACTGATACGCTCAAGGGGCTGGTGAAAGCTGTCCTGACCTTTATCGAGGATATCTAAAACTGAATGGCGTGACAGGAATAAACATACCTTCTCAACGTATACCGAATCCAAGAATATAATGAGACTTCCTGACGTTAATCGACGGCTTTCTCGGTCATCCACCTACGTAATAGACAGTTGGAGCAGAAAGACTAGTGGAAGTGTCGGCAGTACCTGGCGCGGAGCAGACGCGCCTGAGACCGGCAAGAAAGCAAGCGGTTTTGTTTTGACCGATGTCTTTTCTCGCGTGTCTCTCTCCGCGTGGCCGTGGACAAGGTCAAGGCCGTTGCCTTCCTCTACCTCTACCTTCCGCACCTTCTCCTCCTCATAGTCATTCTCTCTCTCTCACACACACACAAACACACACACATATACATATATATACTCTTATCCGGGCTACCTACGCTAGAGCCAAATAAAAATATCACCACGTTCGCCAATTTCACCTACTGCTAGATTCTCGGTCGTCCTTCGACCACTTGTAACTCGTCGCAATGGCGCTAACGACTTTACCCAGGAGTCAGTACCTACAGCATCCTCGACGTTGTCTAAACAGCCTGTAATTAAACGAAATTTTTTAATTTGCTTTATTCAATTTTACAGATGGCACTATATACAAAATCAGAGCAACAAGTTAAAATCGTACCAGGTAGACAGTGTCCAAGTTGATTGGCGTACCAGGGTATCTGACTGTAAAATTATCAGTCTGGAATTGTTATCCACGTTGTGGTGGACAAGCTGATCATGATGGGTTCTGTATAATATCTTCTGGTGTCAAGGCCACGCGGTCGATCGAGTCTCTTATGGCCATCCTCCATATAATTGATTCGTCTCCTGGTATGCATTATATTCGTATTTATGGCTAATACGTATGTAGGAAATAACGCGTCCCAATCGCTGAATCTAATGCCGAATTTCTTTTTCCAATACAGCATCGTCAGCTTCCTCGACCCTCCCTCTGGACATCCCAACGAGTCAACAGTCAATATTCCTCACCCCGGCTGTCTTCGATCTACTCATTTATACTCACTCAGCACGCCTGTACGCAACAAGATGGTAACTTAGCGACACAACGCTTTATTTTTTATTCCTCTCATTTGTTTTTCTTTTATCGCCACTTAGCCTCATTCCATTTAAACTTCAGCATACGTAGATGTATGCTATATCGTTTGATGCTCCATTAGAATAATGATTTTAGTACATTCGATACTATAGTATGAGTACATATTTGATATGTCTATTAATACATTGGCATCAGGATATTCACTGGGATTGATTGATAGTTATTAAAATAAGATTTCTCCATTCCGTTGAGAGGGTTGATATTATTCTAAAGTAATATATTTCTCGTACGAATAAAGCCTACTTGTGAATTCTGTGTAGAACAATAATGTATATGTAACGATACGATTCAATATAGTATTCAAGGTCTCACCAGCATTATGCAAATACATTGAAATACTGAGTAAAATTGTATGGGTTTAATAATATTTATTTTAAGGTGCGACAACAATTTGATTGTCTATTTAATGAGGGACAAAATAAAGCTGCTTGGAGTAAGAAGTACAGTGACCAACGAGGAGGACGGAGACTAAAAATCGTCTATGAGACTTTGGGATGTCTCGAATTAATTAAAAAGAGGTTAGGACGCCACTGTTATAATCGACGAGCAATTAAAAGCATAGAGGAATAATTCTGAATAAGTTAAGTCAGTTAATTGAAGTGAACTGACAGCGATGCATATTTCTTCAGATTGTCTTTACAAGCGTCAGGCTCCATAAGGATTATATACATTGATTATTGGTCAGAAAGCTTAAGTCTGTACTGGCTTTGACGAAGAAAAATAAAAACAGATGAAAACGTTTTCACGTAATAAAGCTAATTGCGTTGGTATATCGGCCGACAGAGGTAATCGGTATATTCTTCATGGTTCTCGTCTCCAGAGCGTCGACGACGTTTATTACACGACGACCTGTCCTTCCCTGAACAACGAAATTCAACAGAAACCGACGTCAACCGGCTACGTGGATTTCCGTTGGCTCCAATGCCGGAATAATCCCGTGCGGAAAGCCTTTCTAGAAAAGGAGAAGAGTATTTATTGATCCAGGTTGTATAGTCGCTGGGTGCAGGGCGCAGGAAACTCGGATGTGCCCTACGTATAAGAGTTAAACGCACTCATCGCGAATCTTCCTTCCGGCCAATCTTCATCATAGCGTTATGGTCCATATAGTTATAGGGCTCTAACAAGGCACAGGATCAGCCATCCCAGGATATGGCTGAATATCCAATAATTTATCATACATATAACTCAACTTCCTGCGCTCAATATTTGATACATATCAATTTATAGGAATTTTTTACATTTTCATTTGCACTCAATATACGAGGTTTTTACATCCCTGAAATTCCAGACACAAGAATCATTATAATGGTAATGATATTATCGCTGATAGTAATAGCTGCGTTGTAACCTAATCCAATTGTCTTAAAATATGTTTCAGGTTCCTTTAATCAGTGGTCTGTATGAATATTTTGGAAATCAATTAGGAGGGAATTAATCGATGTTCGATCAGAAATATGTATGACCTGGAAGTGGAACGAGTTGTACATATATACAGTTTGGCAGTGTATGTATATGGGGGCAATGATTGACCTTTTGTCGGGGGTAACTCTGGTCGTCGGCAGGCCGACGGCGAAGGCTAGTAAGCCTTTTGGGCCAGAGAGAGGAGTGCAAGCGGCTGGAAGAGGGTGAGAGAGACTGCGAGAGGGACTAAGGGAGAAGGATGAGGGTACAGGAATGGGGAAAGAGAGGAGACAGAGGTTGTTCAGGGAGAGAGAGAAAGAGAGAGAGAAGGGAGGCGTTATTGAGCGGGCATTTCCCACAAAGCGCAGACGAGGGCAACCACCCCGCGGAACAACGTCTGCAGTAGAGCCTGTCTTCTCCCGAAATCCACTGGCAGGTCTCTCCTGCAAAAATCCTTTTCGTATATGCAGTATAATGCCAGTCATCTTTGTTCGGTTGAGATGAGAATCCGATAGTTTTGGAAATGAACTTTAGTGCTACTTATATTCATTTGATTGGCCGTTATCCACGTGGGGACTGGAAAAGTAATAAATGTATCAATTGATATCCTTGGATTAGAAATACGACGTACTTAGATTATAATGGCGAGGCTGAGATTTTTTCTGGTAACTTTGATTATCCTTCTTTTCATTTTTCTCATCCTTTTTTACTTCCGCAAACCGTTGGCTTGGCTTTCTTGTAGCCTCGTCCACGTCACACCCTTTTCTGCTTCCGCATGCTTTTCCCTTCTAACCTACATACTCCTCTAATATTAAGTGTATGTTTAATATCATTTCTATCTTACGAACTCTTTAAACTGGGATTATTGATCATTTTTGTCAATCAGAATTCTGATTGACTGCATCGTGTACGACGTCCATGTGGGACGGTTATAAACTGTTTGGTTATTTTTAATGTTCTATATTGAAATGCGTGGGTGGAAATGTATAGCGTAGAGCATATGACACGTTGTGTGATGTGTTTATTGAGTTAAAGGAAGCCACTAATATGGGTAAGGGTGCTTGAGTCTGTTATGGCGGAAAAGATCGGAATAAAGGCCGAGTTTTACGCATTGCATATTTTCTTGAGGGAAGTACAATGAACTCTGAAGTCTAGAGGCTTTTTCTCAGGAAATATTTAGTGAATGGTTTGTTTGGGGGCTTAGATGTTGTTAAATGTAATTTATTAATGGTTATTTTTGTGTAGTAGAGTCATTGTGGATGTCACTGCGGTTTTTGCCCTTTTTCTTGTTTTCTTGTTTTTAAGTTCAAGAGCCTTGACATTGTGAGTTTCTAAGATTTCGATAGATGGCGGTGGTGTCGCAATTAGATCAATTTCAACATGGCCGATGCCAATGTAAACGACGAAATTCAAGTTGAAAGAAAACGACCGCAATTTGGTAATCGCATCCTTTCTAACAATGATAACGTCTTTCAACATAATGCGTGGTATGACATTAGATTATTATACGCAGATTTATAATAAAGTTTGCTCAAATTTATTTCTAACCTATGTATCTCGGTGTTGTCATACACGTTACCGCAAAAAACCACCTGGTGGATCACGATATCTTATTGATCGGAAAAGAATATTTGAATTTAACTCCTGGTATGAATAGTCATTCGAAGATGACATTTTTCTGTTATGCTATTGTAACTTGTGCATTTTATCATTTCTTCATTGGAACGCATGTCTTTTGTTGGGAGATACTTTTTCATTGATAATTAATGGAATACTTTTATTGTACAGGGATAATGTGCAATGGGACGAAGAACAGGAAAATGAAGCTCGCCAACGAGTTGCAGATAATTCGGTAGTTACTGCTTCATCTGAAGAAATTTTAAAATTTGATAAAGAAGCTGATGTTTTCTGGGATAAATTCTATGGAATTCATCAGAACAGGTATATTTCTAAAACGGTTGATGATAGATTGCAAATAATACTAATTATTCATAAGGACAATTAAATATTTATATTTCTTTTAGATTTTTTAAGGACAGACACTGGCTTTTTACAGAATTCCCAGAATTGGCACCTAATATTGTTGAACATAATCTTGATCAGGCTCTGCGTGTATCACCTTTAGAATGTGATGTTAACAATTCTTTGAATCCTATGAATGTTTTGCCTATGCCATCAAAAATATTTGAAATAGGATGTGGTGTAGGGAATACGGTCTTTCCTATACTTTCTTATAATACTGATCCAAATTTATTTGTGTATTGCTGTGATTTTTCCTCAACAGCGATTGAAATTCTTATAGAAAATTCAGCATATGATTCCTCTAGGTAAGAGTTACATACATTGTTGTATATAGTATTAAAAGATGTTTTATTCTTCAACAATTCTGAATTATTAAAGGTGTAAAGCATTTGTCCTTGACGCAACACAAGATGCATGGAACGTGCCATTTGAACCTGAAAGCTTGGATATAGTAGTATTGATATTTGTACTGTCTTCGATCCATCCAGACAAGTTAGTGTTTTTGAAACATGTTTATTGATCATCAAAATCAACTGCCATTACTATGCATTATTAACTCTTTATAAATCCACAAACAGAATGCGTCACATTGCAAAGCAGATTCATAAATATTTAAAGCCTGGAGGAATGGTATTGTTCCGTGATTATGGAAGATACGACTTGGCTCAATTACGATTTAAGAAAGGACGTTGTCTTGCAGAGAATTTTTATGTTCGTGGGGATGGTACCAGGGTTTATTTCTTTACACAAGGTAAGCAGTAATTTAACATCTTCTACCAAGTATCAATTCTTCTGTTAACTGTACTGACATCTTAACTCTAATATACGTTTATTCTATTTCAGCGGAGGTTAAAAATATATTTGAAAACAGTGGCTTTGTTGAAGAGCAAAACCTCATTGATAGAAGACTTCAAGTGAATCGAGGAAAACAACTAACAATGTACAGAGTTTTTGTTCAAGGAAAATATCGAAAAAGTTTATGACCGCTGTAGATAATTAAAAACGTACAAAATACAGATATTTTCCTGTTTATACATTTGACATGGTTCTTTCTATGACTGTTCATAATTCCATACTGATGAAGCAACAAAAAAATGCATGTAGAAAGTTTATTACCTACTTCAGAAAATATTGGGTTACATGCAGTTACATTGGTCACACTGCATATACATCTTCAATCTGGTCACCAATCTGCATGCAGTTTTACAATGTTGGCTCTCCACTTTTACTAGTATCTCTGCTAATATCCCATTCCGCATGTGGGTTATGTATGGTTATGTATCCATAACCAATAATGCTGTGGATTATCCGGATTGCCGGTACTAGAATTCGTGTTGTCTTAATTTTTAGAGAATCTAAACCTAATAGTTAATGTGCTTCTAAACTATTATAGAAATCAAATATAAGATATTCATTATTATTGTCTGTTATTTTACATAAAAATGGTGCGATACTTTTTGACCATGTCTTACATTGGTACTCGTTACAGGTATATTTGCAACTTTAAGAGAGAATTCATAATTTTCAATAATAACTCTATGATTATGTAAAACTCAATGATGTTGGATTAACATTTTCAGAGGAATGCAAAAACATGGTATCGGGGAGAATGTTAATCAAGTGGATTTTATTCAGGGTGCGATAGAGGCTGCTTTTTCAAGACTTGTTCCCGCAAGTATAATTCCTCCTTTCCTTACAGTGTCTAGCAGGTGTTTTTATATTAATTGAGTATGTTCTGTCAGGATTTTCTGTTTGATCATCTGCGAATACATACGTTTTTTTTATAGAACTGACGCTGGAGTTCACGCGCTGCATTCTAGTGCTCACATTAATCTGCAAAACAAGTATGATGTATTATACGATACTTCCAGCTTGATCAGATGGGCTAATCGATACTTTACACGCTGTGGTCATGATATTAGGTATTGATGCAATCTGTAATTTATGACTATATTTAAAATGATTCAACACCTTCACTTTTGTAGGATTACATCTTGTGTACCTGTTACGAACGAGTTTCATGCAAGGTATTCTGCAAAATCGCGTACCTATATATACCGATTTTTAGTTGACAAATTACCTGGATCGAATAGCATCCCTATATGTGAACTTAATCGTTCATTTCACATTGGGTAAGAATTGATTAATTCTTTTGAAACTATCACAGACTGTGTAAAACTTCTCATTAATGTATATTATTTTCAGAAACAGTGATTTTGACATAGAAAAGTTACAAAAGGCCCTTGAAGTGTTCAAGGGACGCAAAGATTTTCAGACATTTACTCCAAAAAGAAAATCACAGAAACCAATTCGTTACGTACGAACTTTGAATTATTTCAAGCTTGAAAAATCAGCACCATTAATATTAGATGGGCCATTTGTAGACAATTTCCATTATTATCATTTAAAAGTCAACAGTAAATCTTTTTTGTACAATCAAGTAAGTGTTTTCCCCTTAGAATAAAATACATATAAAAGATATAAGCCCTATATTTGAATATAACATTTTATTCTCATGCAGGTTCGTCGAATGGTTGGTGCACTGTTTGCTGTGGCAATAGGTCGGATAACACTAAAGGATCTGCGGACAATGGTACAAGTACCAAACTACAAAAATTGGAATCCTCGTGCTATAGCAGTACCTGCGTGTGGCCTGTATCTGACGGATGTGGAGTATGATCCAGAGGAATTAAAACATTGTACTATAGTGCCAGAGAATTCTGCTGTAGTGGATTTGAACAATGAAATAGAGTAAGTGAAAGGAAAAATAAATTTAAAAAATAATCTAGTACAGTCTGTGCATTAGTAACACCATAGAAAGTTGAGTACTATGGTGTAGCTACATTATGTGATTCACTTGGTCAAGTTCACTAAATTTAGTGAGTCGAAAGAGCTGTACAAATGAGTTAGTAATATTAAGTAATTCCTGCATTGGTATGACGTATCTGAACAATGGATCTTCAGGAATTAATTAAACAAAAGAAGGAGCGCCTTAAACCTTGTAAAACTGTAATAACCGATCAGACTGGTGAGAAATATGAAATAGTCAATGGCCAAAGGATAAAAATCGATCAAGTCTTGCCCTTTGTCATTGACACTAAACCTGATTTACAAATTGCAAAAATTATTCCTGGACTATTCCTTAGTTCCCAGGACCCAGTGGTGAATTTAGAAATACTAAAAGAACATGCCATAAAGCATGTTTTGAGCCTCGGTATAGAACCACCAGTAAAGTTTCAAGATATCAATTATTATTACATCGACATGCTGGATTTACCAGACTTCAGTATTCTAGATTCGATAAAAGTATGCATTTCCATAATTCACAAAACTCTACATGAAAATATACTAGTTCATTGTAATGCAGGCATTTCTCGATCCTCTACAATAGTAATTGCCTACTTGATGGCTACAAATAATTTATCATACGAAGGTGCATATAAAATAGTGAAAGATGTTCGAAGCAGCATAAAGCCAAACGATGGCTTTATCCATCAGCTAAAAAAATCAAACCTAAGAAATCTTCTTTGATATTTCTACTTAATACGGGAAACCATAAATTATTAAGTTATTTGTTTTTTTTTTCTGACAGAGACTAAAAGGTGTAGACAAATATTTGACACAATTATATTATTATGATAGAATTTCCTGTATTATGACATTGTTTTCTTAAGTGTACAGAGGATAGTAATTCTATAATTACAATATTTTTTGTATTACTCGTTAGAATAATAACACATTAGAAAAATTAGGTTGCGGCTGCCGTGACATTGGGAATAAATTTAACGTGGCGGGCAGGGTTAAAGGGACGTGGGGAGGGTTCTAGGATATGGAATTGATTTCTTTTTTCTTTCTATTTCTCTCTTCAACCCTTGGCATTGTTAAATAGGGGCTCGTACGAACGCGGAACAAGGCCTAGGAGTAATATAGATATACGTACTTAGTTGCATAGCGTATTCCTATATGAGATTTTTGGCCGAAAGAAGAGCGCAATATTTCTCAAAACATCTTATGGATAGTTCTGGCTCGCTTATGCATTATACAATAAACCATGCACGGGAATAACATGTAGGTCGTCGTACCAAGTAGGCTTATAAAAATTGCTGTAAATCTAAAAAATATAAGTGAACATTTTATCTGTATACCTGATAAACGCTATTGTGTATTCCTCCTTTTAAATCTCTCATTCCTTTTTTCTTTTTCTTTTTTTTTCTTTATTATTATTATTACTTTGCCTTTTCCTCTCTTGCTTATGTTCGCACGATATATAATAGTTTCCTTCATTTACTTCACGGAATTGAATCCGTGGCGACGGCACTCCCGCGCGAACCTCGCCAACAAATTGGCGACGAACGCCGGCAGCCGTCGTTGCACAATTAATAATATAATCTATAAATTCATATATATATAGTTATTATCAATATCATATACATAAATCTAGTATTCACATTCCTCCAACAATTGAAAATGAGCTGTCTCGAAGAAAATAGACAAGGCACTTTGAACCGAATAGTATTTCCTTTTCAATTCTATAGTCGTTCCATTCGTTCGTTCCTTCGCCTCAATTCATTTAATCATTCATCATTTTTTACCCTTTCATTCCTTCGTCTCTCTCTCTCTCTTCTTTTCCCACTTTCTTCATTTTTTTTCTTATTTCACCTCTTAACTATTTGGCCTCACAAACAGCGTTGCAATGTACGTACTTGCACATTGTTTGTTACACACCGATAAACAAGAGGAATAAATAATAAGAGATATAAGATAAACCCGTGTCCCTAATTCTTCATGATATTAATCGTATAAGTTAAACCCGGATGGGTGGCCGGGGGGAGTAGGAGGGAAGTCAGGGGAGGAGCAGAGGTACGATCACCCTCGATGGAACTACAATTAAACGTACGCATACGAAATAAAGAATTCGTTTTGATAAGCACAATTTAAAAAAAAGACAAACCCAAGGACGATGGGAACAAGGGGATTCAGGTCGGTGGATTGGGGTATATCTTTTTTTGCTTTTCTATATCATTTCTATATTCTGATTCTGCTTCTATAGTTTCCCCCTCGTTAACATTCGTCGTTTGAAATGACCTTTCAGAACAAACGATTAACCCAGTCGCTGATCTCCCAAGCAGAATAAATAAGAAATATCATTGCCTGTCGTAATTTTCCCTACCATAGAATCATGGGGGGGGGAGGTGTCTTATGGGGTTTGGCGCAGGGTCCGGGAGGGTTTAGAGCGCGAGAGGTACGGGGGGAGAGGGGGAGGGTAGAGTCAGAACAAACGCGCCCGAGCACTTGAGAGCAAAAAACAAACAAAATGCAATTTATGTACAAGAATTATAAATAAATAAACAAAAAAAAGGAAAACGAGAGAAAACATTATGCGGTCTACGCGGTCTCTAGATTCGAATATATAATATACAATACACGAGAGAGAAAAAAATTGATTATCACCTACGAAGCCACAGTCTTAAGTACAATATATCTGTACCTGAAGGGCATGTGAAACGTATTGACTGACAAGTGAAAGAAAAGGAAATAATAATTAAAAAAAAATGTCTAGAAAATGGATAAACGACATTGTGGCGTCACGTGCGCCTCATGCTCGTCTCATCTCTTTTCCTTTTTTTTCTTTCTTCCGCTTTTTGTATTTCGTTATCGAACCGATCCGATCGATCACTCGATCGACGCAAAACATAAAACGAATACGAACGTTACACACGATTACGATTACAAATACGATGCGATGCGATGCGTTACAGTTACAGATACACGGTGACGTCGGTTCCTTTTCATTTTATAACTGTAAGTATAAACATTGTCATTCGTGTGTATGGGGAGCAAAAACAGCGTCAAAGTCCAAAGAGAGTGGCCAGGTCGATATGCAGCAGCGTCAGTAATGGAGCAGGGAATCATTGTCGAGTCCCCGATATTATAATATTATATATGCCTATATATTTATCATCGATAAACATATACAGGCATACGTCGAGGGTTGCTTATTTTTCTTTCTTCTTCTTTTTCTTTTTTTTTCAACTTTTCTTTTTCTTTTTCTTTATCGTTTGTCAGAGGAAAGTTACCTTGTTAGAATACCTTTACGTGTTCCATCGTTATTGATAAACTGGTAACGGCATATTTAGCGTTTTACACCCCACGGTCCGTCCGGGGTGGATGCTGTGACTGGAGCAGCGAAACCGACGATCGATGGAAACTCCTCAACGCTCGCAGTGTTCGGGGCGGCGCGTTGCTGTTGCTCCCAAGGACCACCCTTGACTACAAATCCTGAGTCACTCTCGGAACCTCCCAGAGGCGTTTCCTCGCGTTGCGGGGCACGGAAATTGTTGCGTGACACATTGTCCAGGACGTCTTGCATCTGTTTATTAAAATTGGAGTGATGGTTGAAGCAATTTTTTAAGAGGTTGACAATTGGGGAAAGTATGTACTTACGTATTCCTCCGCCAGGGTAAGAAGCCAGTCTTTGGCATCTGCGACATTTTCCTCAGCTCCGATGATCGTGACAATGTTGGGGTCGGCATCGGTTTTACGTGGGAATTTAATGTCGACCTTGAACTCATCCATTATTCGACGAATGTTGCGTCCTCTGGCTCCGATTAATCTTGAGTGTACTTCGGCCTCGATAGATACTTCTTCTCTTGTTAGCTCATCCTGTACGAGCAAACATGTTTGGATTCTTGTATTTGTATTTGGGATTACGCAGGCAGACATGGAATATTTTCTATTTATATTTCTTTGTTGTTCTTCTTGATAATTCAGACTTACCAGCTCGTTAACAATCTTCAAAATATCTTCCTTGGCGTCGTGAGCATTCTTCTCGTAGCCAACGATCTTTATTATATGCTGATCAGGGTCGCCCTTACGAGGGAAATTAATCTGTACATCGTGAGCCGTGCGTATCTTAGTGATCACTGCACCCTTGCGACCTATAATCTTTGGATGATACTCTGGATCGACTTCGATCTGTAACGGAAGTATAGAATAAAAAGATTTTATAATAAATTTTACAAAGTAATTAAGTAAAATTATACTTGCTTTTAATTCGAAGGATTTAAGTGCCCTTTCTTGACGTCCTGCTTCTAGAACTTTGCATCTTTCCAGGATCGCTTCCTTCGCGCTCTCCACACAAGAAGGCGTACCGGAAATCTATAAATAATAAAAGCGAATGTTATATATAATATCGATTTGATATCAAATTTTAATATTGAATGAATCTTGCCTTAATGTAGTCGAGCTTTTGCTCAGCAGGCGATAGCATAATATGTACGTCATGCGTTTCCATGAGTTCTCGTACGTCACGTCCTCTTTGTCCAATGATTGATCGATGAAGATCAAATGGCACTTCAACTTCGATCGTGATCGGTACAAGATCAAGCAGAGCCTGCTTTGCGGCTGCTGCATTTTCAGGCTGGCCCGTAATACGAATTACATCGCAGGCAGGAACTGTCTCGAGGATTTCTCCATTTTCTCCGTTAACTTGTTCCTCGGGTCTGTGTTCATCTTAAAAAAGTAAAATGGTTTTTTTTTAAGATTCCTGCAAATTATAATTATGTTGAAGAAATAAGAAGAAATATCTCACCTTGAATGTCACGGTCTGGGAATTTAATTTGAACGTCAAAATCAGACGTGATGGTTTGCACTTTGCAACCTTTTGATCCCATCACTGTACGATGATGTTTTTGTGGTATGATGCATTCTATTGTTACCATGGATTCCTAAAAATTATTTTACTTTATGCTATGTATCTGTTTGATTTTGTCTACTCGATCCTGTATAAGGAAACTAACCAACTCTTGGACAATATCACGCATTCGTTGCTTTGCAGCTTCTATGCAATCGTGAGCACCCTTAAGGACAACCCGGTCACTGTCGACACCTGCTCTTGGGAATGAAATCTGCACGCCACCACATTCGTCGGCAATCCGATGAAGAATTCCACCACGTCGAGCTACAAAATGCTTATGATGCTTCGGGTCGATGCTTATCTCTCCCTCTGTAATGTTGTCCTGGGAAATTTAAAGAATAATTAAATCCCTAAAATTAATAGCCTGTTCAATTGCAGTAAAATTTATTTTATAAAACTTACAATCTCTTCGATAGTAGCTTCTAGTTCAGCTTTTGCTTTCTCGACAGCATCTTCCTTTCCAATGATAGTGATTATCTCCTTATCCTCATCCTGTTCAGTAGGGAAAATAATTCTGGCTCCTGTAGATTCTCTTATCTGAAACACGATAAAAACTTTGTCAGACTATCCTACTTTTTAAATTAACTATTCAATTACCTTTTTGATATTAGCTCCATTCTTTCCAATAAGGAATTTGTGATGCTGCGCTTTGGCACGAACTGTTGCGGAGAAACTGGACAATTGTTTTTCATTGCGATGCTCCAGGAGTAACTGCTTAGCTTTCTCGACGTCGTCCTTAGGACCCATTATAGTTACCTAATAATAAAATGAACATTGTATATAACAATCTCTCAAGTAATTTAATGAATCATTAGAATGTGTCATTACTTTGTCACTCTGACTCGCAGCTGTGGGGAACTTGATAATAACACCACCGCAATCTTCCTTAATGGATTGAATTAATTTGCCACCAGTGCCGATAAGCGAGTTATAGAATTTCGGAGGAATCACAATCTCCTCACTAGTGATATTAGCCTAATTTTGCCAAACAACAATTAGAATAAACAAAAATAAGAAAATGCAAAAACTCTATTTTCATCCTTTAAAAAAAGACTTACCTGCTCGTCTTGGATTTTCTTTATCTTTTCTTTGGCCTCCTCAACGTTCTCCTTCTTGCCAGTAATTGTGATTACATCACTCTGCTCACCTTCAGCAGGCAATTCGATTTTGGTCTGAGTTTCCTCGCGAATTTTGCGAATATTCGCACCACCCTTGCCGATTACGAATTTATGGAACTGCTTGAAGATAGGAACTTCCAGGACGTAACTGTTCTCATTTAATTTCTTCACGAGTTTCTTAAGATGCTGATGGCACTTATCAACATCTTCTTTAGGTCCACGAATCTTGACTACGTCACATTTCTCCTCTGATAACAAAAAAAATTATATTATTCATCAGCAATAAATACAAGTAGACCTTGGATTAATTGTCAAGATTAATATTTACCTGGTCCAGGAATGATAATTTGGACCTGATTATATTTGTCCTTGATTTCTTTGATTTTCTCTCCCTTGCTACCAATTATACTTGGATAATGACGATGATCGATGATCACATCAATCTCTTTCTCGTTCTCCAGTTTCTTCACCATTTCCGTAAGTTCCTACAGAGAAACATCCAACACTTATATATGCTCTTATTACATTAAATTATTTATTATTCATATCTCTGACTCACCTCTTTTACTCTAGTAACACCTGCATGGTTTCCTTCAATACGAATAACATTATTTCCATCAACTTCAGAGATAGCAATTATTACACTAGTTTCCTCCTTCAAACGATTCACTATAAAGAGAATTACTTGTTTGATTTGGGGATTCAGCAAGTATAAATAATATTTTGAAATATCAAAACAGACACTTACTATTACTACGATTCTTTCCAGTAATATGTTTGTAATATTTAGGATCGACATTGAGCTCGGCAAAAGTTAATTTCGAGATGAGATCTTGTGCCATCAATTGAATCTCGCTTTGAGCTTTTTCAACCTCCTCCGATGGTCCTTCGATTTTAATCTTGTCCTCCTTTACAGTAAACTCAACATTCACCTTAGTAAGATCCTGAGTGATTTTCTTAATATTGGCACCCTTACGACCAATAATGTATTTATGAATCCAAGCAGGAGCTTCCACGACAGCAGTGCGAACGCTACTAGCTTTCTCATAAACCATACTCAATGCTGAAGAACAATAAAATCAAAATAATATATTTTTCTTGTATTTAACGTAAGCAATTGAGCTAAAGTATTATTGAATTTATTTATTACCAAGTCCAAGTTTATCTTGGGGTCCTCGAAGCGTAATGGTTCCCGTTGCGGAATCTGGTGCAGGCATTTCCACGCTGACTCCAGTCAATTGCAAAATTTCTGCAATGGTACTGTTTCTTGGTCCAACAACATACTTATGCTGAGACTTACGAACTTCTACAGAGACCGTAGTACATCTTTCCGCCTAAATTGATTGTAAATTTAAAGAATGAAGGGTAAAGTTAATGAAAAATCAATAAGGGTTAAGCGTGTCCTTAAGATATCAAAGATACAGTTTCGGCAGGTAAGGTGATACGATATTGAATATCTATTAGATGCGTACCATATCTTTGTAAATAGCTTCGATTTTCTGTTTAGCAGCAAGAACACCTTCTTTCTCCCCAGCAATAGTAATCTCATCTTTATGGACAGATGGCGGAGGAATATTGATCCTTGCTCCAGTCTCCTCGATCATTGCATTCAAATTTTTATTATGAGCACCGTAGATGAATGGATGATAGATTTTTGGCACTTCTATTCTCTCAAAACCTTTCCGCGACTGAAATTAATATGACATAAATAATGAATATATCCTTATAGAAATTCTTTCTTATAACTGTACTGATTCAATGAATAACCTGTTCATCAGATATAACACGAATTTCATGTTCAGCCTTCTCGATACCTTCCTTGGTACCAGTTATCGTGATGATATCTGATTGCTCGTGGAAAGAAGGAACATTGATCTTGGTCGCAGTATTCGCCTCAAGATCCTTAAGTCTCTGTCCCTGCCTTCCAAGGATCCAACCATGATGATCCTTAGGGATGTTGATCTTCTTGCTCGCCTGTGTTTGAAAGGTAGTCAAGATGCGCCTGCGCGCCTCGAGGACCTGGTTTTGCTTTCCCGTAAGTAAAAATGTCAAGGATTGATCCTTCGATGATGATATCTCAATATGGGCTCCTGTCTCTTTCGTGATCACCTGGCAAGTCCTCACAGATTCACCCTCGCCAAATTTATCACTGTGATCAAACTTCCGCTCCTCCACGGGTACTCGGAACACCTGGGTAATTACCGAACAACCGACTCGCATACTGTTGTTCATATTCGACAAGGGACTTGAGCTGCTAGATATCGGACTTGTCGATCCAGGAAGGAGCGGGAATGTCTCGTCATAAGTGGGTGGCTCGTACGCCGTTCCCTCTTCCATTACTGGTTGCTGCTGCATTTTGGGGGGGTTGTCCTGTTTCGTGCCAAGTCTTTACAGTAGCACTGTAATAAAAATCAAAATATCTTCTTTAACTTAATCATTATCACCTGGCAGTGATATCTTGTATTTGTGGCTTTTCACATATTCTTTACCAGTAATACAAAGTTATCTGGATGGACTTTTCAACGAATAACATGTGGTATACAAGGCTTTGCACAGTTCAGTTTTTTTTTGTAAATTATAAGTAAAACTCAACTGTGCGTAACAAATATTATTACTATTACAAGTGTATTTAGTTTTATTGTATGCTTGAATTATTCAGGTTTTTATGGAAGTGCTCAAACTGGAAAAATAATGGCTCTTATCTTTGTAACCCGGATATTCAACACCCGTAAAAGCCTCTGTGATAAGTGCACGAAATTATGCATAGTTTGCTAAACAGGTAAATAACTGTTATGTAATTAACATTCATGATCTGATTTTTAAAAGTATTTCATTTACTTAACAACTGCATTGGCATGAAGTATGATTTTTATACTGTTCTTAAAAGATCTCAGTTCAAATTTTTCCACAAATGTCATATCAAACAGGTGATATAATTCTCGTTCCCTTACAATTAATTATTTTATGTTTTGACAAGTAGATGAATTTAATTTCTAAATAAATTTAAGGTTTCTAGCAATATGATATTCATAAACACTCACCAACAGTAAGTTTTTAATTGATTGAGATATTTAAAAAATAAGAGTAACACTCGCGTTAACGTTTATCTTATAAACAATTAATATCGCAATTTATATTGATATAGTTAATTAACAGCACACAAGGGGACATACAAAATTATTAAAATGCAGATTTTCAAATGGAATATCTTTTGCAGCAAAGTATCATACTAAAGAGAAATCAAGAAAATTCTCAAGGCATATTTACTTTATGATTAATATCCATGTATTCTATAATTGCTAAAAAAAACGACCCTTACGTGAATATAACATTAAAATAGAATTTATCCATGATTGAAAATAGCGAATATTCAAAATTGGTCCAAAAAACCGGGACGTGATACCCGACACACCCCTTGCCTGTTGGAATATGTTTAAAGAACATGAAAGATACTTCTCAAATCTATCATAATCTCTGAGATTGAAATCAGTCAGAATATGTCGCAATATTTATCTTCATTATCATAGAACTTTGTGATCGAAATGATGGTTACAAATTGAATTGAAAATGGTGAAATGAAATCAAGTTAAATGCCAGCATGTCAATGACCAGCCAGTGACCACCATATGGAATGGTGAATTGGCTTGACACGTCACGAGATCGGTAACCTCTTTTCTCGAATTGTAAAAATGTTGAAAAACTTAAATATTATCATAAAGTTGGATTGGAAGGACTCGCAAAGTGGACGTATAGGTCGATGGACGAAGAAATGGTGTAGCGCAGAACTTTTAGTCATCTAAGGAAGACACAGATAAGTGAAGAAGAGAAGCGAGGAGAAAAAATGGAATGAGAGAAGATACTCACTCTACCGTAATACAGAAATCCGGCCAAGTAATAAACACTTATTGTGTCGCCAGCTTACCAACGATCTACCTGGAACATCACAAAAATTCACCGTTTTATATTTCGAGCAATGATACGTATGCGCGGCTCTTGTATTTAATTAAATTATCCGAATGAGTGGACGTGGGAACGTGCATTCGCGAGGTATAGAATCTCCAACTTTCCTTACCGGCAACGCAAAGTGAAATGAGACTAATGTTCTGTTCTCGGTAAAAAGTCACTGTGCACTCTAGAGACTTTTCCGAACGCGGAAGAATCTAGTGTTACTAGGGATCTTTTACTGCAATTAGTTTTTTATCGTGAGGCAAATACTTTGTTTAATACCAAAATTAAAAGTGTTTGGAGTAAAGTGATTATCATAAGAAACAATATAGCAATAAATAATACGAAAAGTTATGTGTGATCTAAAGTATTTGGGAATTTGTGACTTAAAGCCTGGTTCACAGGTCGATTATCATTTATTTCATTTACGGTCTTATTTGATAATGTAATTGTCTGTCATTATTTGATTATAACTACAATGTGGTGATCGATTTGAATATTCTTATTGAATATTTTTTTAGTCTTATCTATATAGTTTTCGAATTCATGTCCAAAATTCAATTCATTCTTAAAGTTTGTTCATAAGTGCTGTATCTTCTGTTCAATGAATGAAGATGGTTGGAAACAATTGTTATTCATACTTTGCGTCAATGCCACGTGTTTTCTTTTTTTTTAAACACACGTCATTAATGGCATCGTGTAACATTTTGTATTTTTCATTAAATACTTTAGCGATGTTTATCCTTAATTATCTGTTTTGTAGGAAGATATTTTCCTTTAGAATGTCAGCGTTTAATGATTCCAAAGGTTTGGGGGAGTGGGTTTGCCTAAAGATAAAAAATCGGTCATTAGGCAAACATTTTTTTTCCAATTACGTAATGATGCCTGATACAAAAACAAGGTTAGCCGTAGGTCATTTTTCAAAGAATAACAGACTGATCTGTTTGATACGAGTAACTGCTGAAGAAGCAATAATCAAAAAAGATGCCAGAAAACGTTGATCGTCCTAGACTTCTTGTTGGAGCAATAGACGAAGGCACGAGCAGTGCTCGATTTTTGGTAAGTCGTAATAAACTCATAATAATTCATTGATTAATTTAATTGATTTTTAGTTTACTTTTATCATTTGTAACAATTGACCTCTATTAACACTGAAGACTGAGAATAATGTTATGGCGTAAATTTGTTTTTTGTTATATGTCTATTTTTAGATTTAAAGCAGTTACTCCAAATGTTGACTAATTTTCTAAATGGAAATAAATATCTTAAATTCTGAAATGTAAGACATTTGACACTTTAAATCTTATAGGGTTTCTTATTCGTTATTTTTTATATGCTATTTAGAGTGCCAAGTACGCATATTTATCAGTATGATTTAATTAATAGTTTAATATTTATATTATTTATTCTTATAGATCTTATAATTGCACTGTAAAATGTTTATTGTTAATTAATCAACAGTCCTAGAAATGTATATTCAAATTTCATTTATTCTTATTAAAATGCTAATAGCTATGTGTTTCGTAATTCTATATAAGGATCTATTGGGTTTTAACTTCGTTTTGTTTGGCATTATTTCACTCCTCATATGCTTTTAATATCTGTATGATCTTTTCACATATCTCTCTGTATTTATGCATGTCAGAGCAAGGTCTTTATCAATTATCCTAAAATGAATGTGTAAGAATAGATTTTGTCTGATAAAAAGTTTCTGTTAAGTCCATATTTTGTGATTGGATTATATGTCTTCTGACAATATATATTTGTGTTTTCATTAAGGTCTTTAATGTATTCCGGAGAGAAGTAGTAGCAGCTCATCAAATTGAGATAAAACAAAAGTATCCACAAGAAGGATGGGTTGAACAAGATCCCAAAGAAATATTGGAAGCTGTTATAGAGTGTATCTACAAAACACTAGAAAAATTAAAAGCCTTGGGTTTCGATAAATCAGATATAAAAGCTATTGGAATTACTAATCAGCGGGAGACTACTTTGGTATGGGACAAGGATACAGGAGAACCTTTACACAATGCAATTGGTACAATTTTTAGATTCCACAGAGTTGTATATTTTTTATTTGATGACAAATTATTCTTTGATGTTAATTATATTCCTACAGTTTGGCTGGATATGCGCACGACCACTACCCTAGAAGACATTTTGGATAGTATTCCAAATAAAACCAGGAACAAAAATTATCTCAAGCCACTTTGTGGACTTCCTTTATCTCCTTACTTCAGTGCTTTAAAAATTCGATGGTTAATGGATAATGTTCCCAAGGTAAAACAAGCTGTGGATGCTGGACGTTGTGCATTTGGAACAGTCGATACTTGGTTAATTTGGGTAAATATATCAGTAACATTAATTTTTGTTGGTCATGTAATATCTAAATATATTCTTGGAATTTTTCAGAATCTTACTCGAGGAAAACTTCACGTTACTGATGTTTCTAATGCTTCAAGGACAATGCTAATGAACATCGAGACATTGAAATGGGATCCTTTGCTCTGCCGTTTCTTTGGTATCTCTCAAGATATGCTTCCTGAGATACGTTCCAGTTCCGAAATGTATGCTGAAGTTTCGAATCCATCAGTTCTGGCAGGAATTCCCATAGCAGGAGTAAGTATGTAACACATATGTACATAGATATAAATATATTTATATTTATTATCATTTTCAGTGTATTGGTGATCAGCAAGGAGCTCTTTTAGGTCAGTTATGCTTAAAAGCAGGTCAAGCGAAGGCTACTTATGGTACTGGCTGCTTTCTTCTGTATAATACAGGACACAGGGTAAATTTTTAATATCATTATAAAAATTTCCCTATAAAATATTTGTTTTTAATTAATCATTCTATTACAGAAAGTGGACTCATCCCAAGGCCTCATCACTACCGTTGGGTACAAGATTGGCAGCTCGCCAGCAGTCTATGCTCTTGAAGGATCAGTTGCAGTAGCTGGTGCTGCACTGTCTTGGCTTCGTGACAATATACAGCTAATGAGTAACATCACTCAAACTCAGGATCTCGCAGAACGTGTGCGATGTTCCGGGGATGTATACTTTGTCCCAGCATTTTCTGGTCTATACGCTCCCTATTGGCAGCAAGATGCTCGCGGGTAGAATGCTCATTGATAAATTTGAAATAGATGTCAAATATTCTTTAATTCAATTGAAAAAAAAATTTGTAATTTTTAGAGTAATTTGTGGAATCACAGAAGACACACAACAGTATCATATTATCAGAGCAGCCTTGGAAGCTGTGTGTTTTCAAACAAGGGATATTCTTGAAGCAATGGTCAAGGATTCAGGCACAAAACTAATGACTCTTCAAGTTGATGGTGGAATGACTGTCAATAATCTTTTGATGCAGTTGCAAGCAGATTTAACTGGAATTGCCGTTGGTAAGTGTGTGATAAAGTTCATGGAATAGATATTAAAATTGCGTCTAATCGTCCTTTTTAATTATTAAATTCAGTGAGACCCAACATGGTAGAAACTACTGCTCTGGGTGCTGCTATTTTGGCTGGAATTGGAGCAAGTCTGATCGATATCAATGATATTACGGCAGACCAAATAACAACCTTCACCCCTCAAATTGGCGAAGATGGTAAGTCATTTAATTGAGTGAAGTATTTGTTAATTAATCCACCAGTGTTTGTCGAACAATCGTAAAAGAGCCAGAGCTCTAGGATAATTGTTTCTTTGTATTAATTGTACATTACAGAAAGGGACCTTCGTTATTCTAAATGGAAAATGGCCGTGGAACGGTCGATGAAGTGGGATTGTTCGACAAGTTTAGTAGACGATAACTAAACAATAAAAAATCTCACCTTATAGACAACCGCAAAGTACGGACTTTAAAACTTTTACATTAGATATAATATCCAGGTATTAGTCTTATATTATATTTTAGTAGGGTATAGGGTTTCTAACGGGTCCAAAAATCGTGCAATATTAATTGTTCCAGGAGAAAAGAATGTAAGTGCAAAATTTATTCTTAGAAATGAGAGTTTATCATTTTAATTGTTATCTTCCAATTATTCAAGGGAAGAATATGTATTACGTAAAAGACTGATCTGCAAATTTATGGAAATGGTCAAATTAATGAAACCTTTATTCATGTAAACAACTGACTGTAATCATACAGTAAATCACTACAAGTAATTTTTTGTTAATGTATATTTGAAAGAATGAACGGCTGATGTGATATATGAAGAAATACATTAGTGCGTGATAAAATTCTTATATTGTTCTAATACATTTTGCATTGTTTAATATCAATATACTTTTTAACGTTTGCTAGTCGGAGAAGTCTTGGTATTTCGCTTAAAAAATTTTCTCGATGTATTCTTGGTTGCTTGTTTCGGTGGGCTCTCAGTAGACTTTAACAAATTTTCAAAACGTGTTTCACTGCTGGGAAACTATAGACGAAAAAGAGAAATAAAAGAATAAACGAATATTTTTAATTTTACCTGAAAGTTATTATTTCATTACGTACCACTGACTCAACATCGACAGAACTGGTATCAGAAGATAATTCGAAGTCAAATCTAACGTGCTTGGTTGATTGGACTACGTTACTTTTGAAAACTGGAGTTTGCGGCGGTTTCTGATGGAAGAATAAAATGATTAATTTATGTTCGATAAGGTTTGGTCCAGGAGATCAATAATTTGATATTACCTCGATTCTCGCCGTAGGTTCCACATTAGTGGAGATTTTTATATTTTCACACTTATTTTCTAATTCTTTTATTTTATTCCTATATACGATTTCCTTTTCCATGTATTCCTGTATCTTAACTTTAAGTTCAGTTTGTGATTCAAGTTTTTCTATTGCTTGAGTTTCAGACATCTTTTTTATTTTATTTTGAAGATCCTCATTATTCTTCTGAATGAAGTAATATTTTTCATTAAGTTTTTTATATTCGCACTTGGATTCGCTCAACGCCGTTTGCAGTTTTGATAATTCTACGCTGTTTAACGACTGTATTCTTTGTTTCTCTTTTAAACAGGCTTCATATTTTTCTTTTTGTATTATTAAATCTCGTTCAAGACTCTCGTGAAGATGTTTGTAGGACTTAATCGTTTCTTGAATTTTCACATGACTCTCTGACTCACATTTCATCTTCTCTTCCTGCAACGTTACTAATTGCCTTTTCAAGTCATTTATTTCGTCTTTAAGTTTCTCTGTTATGTTGACCGAATCCAGTTCTTTGCTTTCTAATTCTTTTATTTTCTCTAGGAATTCTTCAAAACGTTTTTCGTACTCTTTCCATTTTTGTTCCACCGATTGTAAATTGCACAATGTCTTCTGGTACTGTTTTTTGAAAGATCATGGTAATATTAACTTCATACTTCAATAATCTATAAGAATACATGATACCTCTTCCTCTTTTGAACACAACTCCAGTTTCAGTTGTTCTTCTCTCTGTGCTATTTTTCTGGATTCTTCTTCTAAATTCTTGAACGATAACCATAGCTTATCGTAATCTTGCTTGGTAGCTATCAACTCTTTTTGCTTTTCCATAGATTCCTACAACAATGGCAGAAATAAATTATTTGTCATCATATAGGTACTTTACAATGTCTAAATATTCATTACCGCGATTAGTGATTCTTTTTCCAATTTCCACGAATCTTTCAGATTCTCTACGATTTCTTGCAGCATCCTCTTCTCTGTGTTTACTTCCAGTAACCTTAGAAAAATAATTTGTTATCAGCAATACTTTTTCATTAAAATTACGATTATCAGTATTATTTTTAAAAAAAAGAACGACTCACCTTTTCTCTACAGTCCGCAATTCGTTCATCGAATTTGAAGCGATTTCTTTTCCTCGTGAAATTTCTTCTTCGAAATTTCCGATTTTCGCTTTTAACTCGATTATATCAGTTTCCTTAACTCGAATCAAACTCTCAGCATTCATTCTTTCAACCTGCATGGGATTGAAGCTTTTACTAGCCATGCTTATTTTCCTTTCTTATTTCTAAAATATAATATTGAATATTCTTATTAATTTCCTTTCACCTTAGTCTTTATATTGACATCATTAATTTCTTTACGAAGATGCTTTATGACTTCCAAATTCTTTGCTATAACATTGTCGTAAACATTAGACAATTGATCAATTTGCTGTTCGCAATTCTTTAACGTTTCCGTCAATGAATTTGCATGTTCCGTTATACTGGGTATCATTTCCCAAGTAGCGTTGAGTCTGAAACAAAGAAAGTATCATTAAGAAAAATCTAAAGTAATAACAGCCAAGTCAATTTTACTTATTGGCAAGTTCATTTTTTATTTCTTCTTCTCTCTTAAATGCAGCAGAGAGCGACGTCGTCCTTCCTTTGGTGACGGAAAGTTCCTTCGTTAGTAATTGTATCTTTTCTTCAGCCTCCTTACATTTTTGTTCAGCCTCTATTAATTCTTTTTTACCTTGTACCTAAACAAAAAATGTTCAGATGGTCTTTCCTCCTGGGATAAGGGTCTCTAATCTCTATACTAATAAGGAAAAATACGTTTTATTACCTCGCGCGATATCAAAGCATTTCCCTGCGAGGCTATGAGCCATTTATCTATTAATCTTTCCGTAGAAACGTCATAAATTTGAGAATGATTTCTAGCATGACTGAGGTTTTGAGATTCTCCAGATTTTGGCACTTTGGACGGAGAACAATCGGCACTGGTTGACGCAGCAGCAACTTTACGTTTCTGTAGATCGTTTGGCATCTTATAACTTTATAAATCGTTATCAATTATCTTTTTAACATAAATGAAACTAAACGCTACACACAGTTTTATTAACGGACAATACAGCGTCAACGACTTATTTAAATTCAATTGTGTTTCAACCGAATTAACGGTAGATGACACTTTTGAAAGGCGCGATTGAACGCGTCAATTTAAAATTACAATCTTGAGCGAGAAATTTTAGATCGTTTTTTTCCTCCAAGATCTTTATTATTTAAAATTAATTGTATTACAATCCGTATAAAGTTGTTGATTCTCGTTATACAAAATTAATTTTGTATCTTAAATGAATCGCGCTTTGAGAATTTAACATTAAATCAATGACGAGTCTTGGCGCATGTGAAATATCATCTCGGCGCCTCTCCCACCTGGACCATTCTTGTTACGTTCATCTTTCATCTCATGTGAAGTGTACCGACGAGAAGGAGTGGTATCGACGCAAACCTAGAGGAAGGTATTCAGTGCTTGGAAAACTTCGTTGAGGACATTCGTAATCGACGTAAAGATGAAGGATCACGAGCAGCCACCTTGTCAACGGAAACCAACGAAGCTGAGAAACTTAATTTACAAAACTGAAGCATTTGATTCTCTACATTCCAGAAATGCTGAGGTATAGTAGAAGAGGATGTTACTAGGACAATTCGTTCAATAACATTTTTTAATTATTTACATATTTCTTATTTATTGCATACTTGAGGTATTCATTTGTTTCCTCTAAGTAAAACGTGACTAACTCTTCATTCTTTTTCAAGAATTATTTATAATTACTATGCGCTGTCATGCATTTCATTGTTTTGCAGAGAACACTATGTAACAGCCAAGTCTGCTTGGGTAGCGTAATGAGCGTGCCTTCTCATGGACCGAAACCCAGATCCAAGGAAGAGATTTTAGTACATGCCAAGGACTTCCTGGAACAATACTTTGCATCTATTAGAAGGTTCCAAGGATTTACAATTTCATATGATAAATATTTGACTCTTTATCTTTCTCAAAATGTTTGCAAATGGCTTCTCTTTTATAGATCTAATAGCGATACTTACAAATCGCGTTGGGAATGATAAATATTTGAATCTTTATCTTTCTCAAAATGTTTGCATTTGGCTTCTCTTTTATAGATCTAATAGCGATGCTCATAAATCACGTTGGGAATGCGTACAAAAAGAAGTTATCTGCACAGGAACGTACCAGTTAACTGAAACTGAATTAGTATTCGGAGCTAAGTTAGCTTGGCGTAATGCAGCAAGATGTATTGGTCGGATTCAATGGTCAAAGTTACAGGTTTTCGATTGTCGTTATGTCACTACAACGAGTGGAATGTTTGAAGCACTTTGTAATCATATTAAGTACAGTACTAACAAGGGGAATATTAGGTATTATGATCAAAAATATAAATATCATGGTGTTCGGTGAGATAGTATTTAATTTTTATTAATAAAATCTCACCACAGGTCAGCTATAACGATTTTTCCTCAAAGAACCGATGGGAAGCACGATTACAGAGTGTGGAATCACCAGTTGATTGGATATGCAGGATACAAAAATCCTGATGGAACCATTACCGGTGATCCTGCCAATGTGGAGTTTACTGAGGTAGAAAAATGTCTTAAAGGTTCTATCGTATGTGATTTTTTCAGTTATATTATTATATTATAATTTATGCTGTAGGTTTGTATGAAACTGGGATGGCGCGGTGCTAGAACAAGATTCGATATTTTACCTATAATCTTGTCAGCGAATGGACATGACCCTGACTATTTTGATATCCCTTCGGAGTTAGTACTTGAGGTGCCCTTAACTCACCCTACGTAAGTATTTCTCAAGGTGCCATTTGGTTTCTGTTCATATTTAACTAGATATTCAACTATATGACTTTACAGATATGATTGGTTTGAGAAAATGAATCTTAAATGGTTTGCTGTGCCTGCGGTATCTGGTATGGTATTTGACTGTGGTGGTTTAGAATTCACTGCAGCACCTTTTAATGGATGGTACATGAGTACAGAAATTGGAGCAAGAGATCTGTGTGATGTCAATCGATACAATCTTCTAGAGGTACGTATCGTCTCCGTACAATGAATAGAATAGTTATACAATAAGCTATAATAATTTACAGACAATAGCAACATACATGGGACTCGATACGCACACTCCAATATCTCTTTGGAAAGATAAAGCAATGATAGAAGCCAACGTCGCAGTGCTTTACAGTTTCCAAATACATAATGTAACAATAGTCGACCATCATACAGCCTCAGAATCATTTATGAAACATTATGAGAACGAAATGCGCCTACGAAATGGTTGTCCTGCTGATTGGCTTTGGATTGTTCCTCCAATCTCGGGATCTGCCACTACGGTGTTCCATCAAGAAATGGCACTTTATCATTTGAAACCAGCCTACGATGCTCAAGTATTATTTACCTTGAGTTTACACAAATTTCTGTTAATTTTTATCAAAAGATTTCATTAATAATCTCAAACCTTTAAGGATCCGGCCTGGAGAACGCATGTATGGAAGAAAGGACGTGATAAGAAAATCACAAGTAAGACACCAAGAAGGAAATTTCATTTCAAGCAAATAGCCAGAGCAGTGAAATTTACTTCAAAATTATTCGGCCGTGCTTTGTCACGTAGAATAAAGGCCACTGTTCTTTTTGGTACTGAAACTGGAAAATCACAAATGTATGCTGAGAAACTTGGCACATTGCTAGGTCACGCTTTCCATTCCCAGGTATTACGTTTTGTCATAGATTTCTTTAATATTTTTTATTACAATTAGTAATCGATTTATATTCCCTTCTTTCCTTTTCTTCCCTCTCTCTAGGTATTGAGTATGGCAGATTATGATATAAGTAACATAGAGCACGAAGCTCTTCTTGTGGTAGTGACTTCCACCTTTGGAAATGGTGATCCACCAGAGAACGGCGAGGCATTTGCACAAAATTTATATGCTATGAAGATGAACGAGACTTATACAAACAACGAGAAAATAAGTTTAGCCACATCGAAATCTTTCATAAAGGCCAACAGTCAGACCGAAATGGGCAGCTCGAAGAAACTCGACAGATTAGATTCTTTGCGTGGTTCCGTCACAGAATCCCAGACAGAAGATACGTTTGGCCCATTAAGCAATGTACGATTTGCAGTTTTCGCTCTAGGTTCTTCAGCATATCCAAATTTTTGTTCGTTTGGACGCTACGTGGATAATTTACTAGGAGAATTAGGTGGTGAGCGACTACTTCGTTTGGCACAAGGAGATGAAATGTGTGGACAAGAACAGGCATTTAGAAAATGGGCAGCGGAGACATTCGCTGTTAGTATACAGATAAAATTTAATTAATTCCTTTAATTATTTGGATTTTATATCGTCTTTGGATTATAGGTTGCTTGTGAAACGTTCTGTCTGGATAATGATGATACTTCATTAGAAATCGCCTTGTCATTAGGTTCTGATACTTTATCAGCAGGTACTGTACGCTTTGTGGAATCTGATCCCCAGCCCATCGCCAAGGCTCTGAGTAAATGTCACAATAGAAATGTGACTACATGTAGCATGCTAAGGAAAACTAATTTAAATGGTAGTGACTCCAGGTAGGAATTATCTATAAAATAATACATTTTATTCAACGGTCTGAATGGTACCTTGCATTTTCAAAACCGTCATATTTCAGTGGCGCTACATTACTCTTGGAACTTGATGGTTTAACGGGTTTAGAGATTACTTATAAACCTGGTGATCATTTAGGAGTTTTTGCTTGTAATCGACCACAACTCGTTAATGGAATATTGGATAAATTGCAAATCACATTTGACGCTGATTTGTCTGTTGAATTACAAGTGCAAAAACAATCGCACACTCCAAATGGTTTGTACATCTTATATTTGTTACCTGCAACAATGTTAATTAATTATATATATATTTCTTCTGCTGCAGGTATTGTCAAGAGTTGGGTACCGCATGATCGCTATATGCCTAACTCGTTAAAGATGTTGCTCACCCGTTTTTTGGACATAACAACACCACCCACGCCAAATCTTCTAAGATATTTTGCATCAATCGCTACTAATCCAAAGGAACAAACCCGTCTTACTCAATTGGCTACGGTGAGTGGGTATTGAGTGTGTTTTTGAATGTAGCAAACATTAAAAATTATCTTCGACAAACAGGATTCTGCTGCTTATGAAGACTGGAGACATTGGAAATTCCCTAATTTGTTGGAAGTTCTTGAAGAGTTTCCTTCAGTGAAACCATTGGATTCTCTTCTTATACTTTACTTGACTCCTTTACAACCAAGATTCTACAGTATTTCTTCATCTCCACTGGTTCATCAAGGACAAATTCATCTTACGGTTGCTGTAGTGGAATACAGAACACAAGGTACTTACTTTATAGAAATAAATTAAAAGTTTATTTTAATTGTACGTTTTTGAAATATCTTATTGTAGGAGGAACTGGCCCTCCTCATTATGGTGTTTGTTCGAATTATCTTCGAAACATTTCTGATAGTGAATCTTTATACGTCTTCGTACGCAGGTAAATAAGAATTATAAAGTTCGGATTTCCAAGATATTTACATTGCTTCTGTAATATTATTTATTTTAGCGCACCAAACTTCTATATGCCACCTGAAACCAAGCCACCAATGATATTAGTGGGACCAGGAACAGGAATTGCTCCGTTCCGTGGATTCTGGCATCATCGTCTAGCCCAAATGGCACTAGATAAGAACAATCAACGTTTTGGAAAGATTTGGCTGTTTTTCGGTTGTAGACAAAAGGATTTGGATCTTTACAGAGAAGAAAAAAGAGAAATGATGGAGGCTGGAGTATTAGATAAAGTATTTCTTGCCTTATCAAGGGAACCTGGTCTCAAAAAAGTAATTACCAACAATGATATCTACAGTATCAAACAATCAACAATATTTTTAATATTGATTATGTTGCAGACGTATGTGCAGGACTTGATACAGGCTGAATCCTCTCAAATATATAATATGATAGTACATGAGCATGGACACTTTTACGTTTGTGGCGATTGCACAATGGCGGAGGATGTTTACCAAACATTGAAACAAATTATTCAGTCGCATGGTCAATTAACTGACAAAGAAGTTGAAGCTTATATGCTGTCACTCCGGGTAAAGTATTTAATTTTGTACTTTGCAATAGGCGAGGAAAATGAAAATAAGACCATTAAAATAATCTAATTAATGATTTTAGGATGAAACGAGATATCACGAAGACATCTTTGGAATAACTTTGCGTACAGCTGAAGTTCACAATCGATCACGTGAAACTGCTCGTATTAGAATGGCCTCCGAACCCTAATTTCTATTTGAGATATAAAGAGTACCTCTTTAAATACGCAATTCTCTTATAACGATGCATATCAATATTTTACGTATTATAAATTCTCAGGCTTTATACGCCTTTCAATGTGCGATTAAATTTCATCTATAATTCGCCAGACTTTTGATCTTAAAAAAATGATAAGTACAGTAAAAAAAAAAGAAATAGTACACACGCTTTCCACACAGTTTAGTAAATTTTTATGAAGTATACAAATGAAGATAAGTACAACGGTAATGATTCAAGGTGGCGGTAAATCATCATCAAAATATTGTGCTAGTTAAATGAAACGAACTATGCATAAAGCTGTACAAGTGCGCATACTTTAAAAAGAAAAATTCTATAAATTCATAGGTGCTTCTTCCTAGTTATGATTTATTTTTCCTTGAAGTTTATTCGTTCATCTTGATGATTACACAGAATAATACAGCATCAGGTGAGCTTTTGGTGGTTTTCATTGGTTTTAAATAGACTTTAAACTGCGACTAACTCCCTTCCTGCTTTTAATTTTGCAGGGCTGTTGTATTTAGACCTGGTGTTTCTTTTTGAATTACGTTGCCAAGCAGCTTTTTAATTTCAGCAATGGCTCGTCCAGGATTTAGACCCTGAAAGAATTCATTTTTCGTTTTTATTTTTAACATGATTATATTCGATTAGTTCATCCTGGGGAAGTTACCTTTGGACAAGTTCTGGTGCAATTCATGATCGTGTGACATCGATAAACTGAATAAGGGTCTCTAAGTTTCTCAAGACGCTCCTTTGCTTGAGTATCTCTGGAGTCAATAATCCATCGATATGCCTGAATGATAAAAATAAATTCAATAAGTGATCGATCATTTTTACGATTCCCAACAACGAGACAAATCAGTGAACTCATTGCGGACTAAATAATATTTATCGTAAGGAATATTATAAAAGTAACTGTATTTTAGAATTATTCAATGTACTTCAATGTCTGCTGATCTATCCTCTTTAAAAAATTGTAATCATTTAATTGAATTCTCCATTGTTGCTTAAAAAGATAAATATTTCAATAAATTTCAAATTATATGCACAACATTGTAATTTTACTTTCAATTGGTATCAGCTACAAAAAATCTTCTATTCAATATTTAATCTCTCACCTGCATAAGTACAGCTGGTCCTAAGTACTTATCTCCATTCCACCAGTATGACGGGCAAGAAGTACTACAGCAAGCGCACAGGATGCATTCGTATAATCCATCCTAATAGTTGGAAAAATGATCATCCATAAGGTATGTATCAAAGTATACATTTTTCATTGCAGACTTACCAGTTTCTTACGATCATCAACACTTTGCAAATATTGTTGATGCCCAACTTCCTTGACATCATTACGTTGAAGCCAGGGTTGAATACTACGATACTGATTGTAGAAATTATTCATGTCAGGTACTAAATCTTTCACGACATACATATGCGGCAATGGGTAAATCTTGCTGGTCTTGTTTAAGTTGCTATCAATTTTGCTAATGCAAGCGAGAGTATTTGTGCCACCTATATTCATAGCACAGGATCCACATATACCCTCCCGACAAGATCGGCGGAAAGTTAAAGTAGGATCAATTTCATTCTTAATTTTAATCAGAGCGTCCAACACCATAGGTCCACAACTAAAACAAATTTGGTATCAAGGATAAGTACCTAGGAATTGTAAAAGGTTATATAACATATAAAATCAGTTATAAATCATATTAGAAAATTATATAATTCCCAGAAAGAAATGAAATAACTAAGAATCTTACGTATTTAGATCAACCTTGTACTCTTTCATGTATGGTTTCTCGTTGGGTTGATCAGGGTTCCATCGGTAAACTGCAAATGTCTTGAGTCTGGCCTCAGCATTTTGCACACTAGAAGCATGGAATGCTCTGACCTGCAACAAAAATAATGAACCATTTAAAACATCAATATCAAACTTGTGACTTGACTGTCATCATATGGAACTACATGTATAAGTACACAGTTATATAATTTAACTAATTTACTTAAATAGTAATATTCACTATCAATGTTTTGACAAAATTATCTTGTATAAAATTTACAGATCCAGCAAACAATTTTTTTTCATGAAAAGCCAATATCTGTCAATTTCCCATTGATACAACTGAGTGTAATCCAGCAATAAGATTTTCAGTGTTGGGAATGAGTTCTCTAGCTATTGTTTTATAAGTAAATCGTTGTTGAATATTTAACAATTAATACCTGATTAACTGCATTTCTGCAGGAGCGAGGAAAAATCGTTGCCATCGTCTAAGGAGCACACAAAAAACACTGTATTATGTAACGAAAGAAAGCGACTTCTCCGTAGACGGGAATACCAACCACGTCAGAAACCGCTTAGAAAATGTAAAGGTTACTTTATTTATCCTTGCTACTTATATTGTAAATACTTCATGTATTTTATTATTGCTCAAGTATATTCGAAGAAAATAAAGAGGGACAGGAAAGATTACGTTTCATTCGCAGATAAACTTGGCTGGCTTGAGTGCAAAACGCACAACTCAGTCACATTATTTTAGAACATTAAGTATATATAATTTTATTTATGCGCAAACGGTCTGTTTGCATGCACAACGGTACCTTGTTGGATCGCTCGTGAACGTTGATATTGGAATCTTATAAAATATTAAAAATGTACAGGTAAAGAATCATTTAAGTCTTAATATTATCATCTGTTATAACCTATGTTTTATCTTGAAGGGTGTAGATTTACGAGTAGTGTGAGATCTAGGGGACTTATTTGTATTGAAACTTATGAACGGATAGCCCCTGTAATGTATGTTTTACTCGTAGACTGTACCGTTATCCGAGTAATTAGAACGATAACAAAGTATAGTTTGTATATTTTAATATAGAGTACAGTGATTTCTAATCGGTTTTAGGTATATTTCCAATGCAGAAGTCTTCCTATCGGCAATCAACGAATGTAATGGAAGTTTCAAACGATTGTACAGTACGGGAAAAACAAAAGAGTACGAAGGTCGTAAACTGATAGGGTAAGCAATGCCAAATATTTCTTGATTTGAAAGAGAAAAAGTTGTTGTTCACAATGATTACAATAATCAGTGCTATATTAACTGTCTACAGATTTTCCATGGATCAGATGTACAATGTTGTCGCTGATGTGGCTAACTATAAGAAATTCGTTCCCTTCTGCAAGAAGTCTGATATAATAACGAGAAATGATGAATTTTTAAAAGCTAATTTAGTCATTGGATTTCCACCGTTGAATGAAAGTTACACGTCAAAGGTGAAAATGATAAAACCACGTTTAGTCAAGGCGGAATGTACAGATGGCAAATTGTTCAATCATTTAAACACATTGTGGATATTTAGTCCTGGTCTTAAAAATAATACACAGACCTGCGTCATTGATTTTTCCCTCTCATTCGAATTCAGATCCATCATTCATTCGCATCTTTCGAATTTATTCTTCAATGAAATTGTTAGGCAAATGGAAAATGCGTTTATTGAAGAAGCGAAAAGGCGGTATGGAAGGCCCTGTATAAAAGCAGTACGACTAGAACGTTAATTTTTCTAAATATATCGTCTTTATTTTAAGAAATCTTAGGTCTTTCATTACATTCTTTTCTGCCTTGTTAGAATTTATATGTTTTTATGGTGGGAATTGTTCATTCACGAGGAGCGTTTTCATGATAGCAATGGCTTTCATAACGATTGGTACCGCTCCGAAAGAGGACCGTGAGCATAATTATGTCTCACTCAATTGCATGCAGATAAACACAATCATACTCATAGCACAGACTCAGTAGAGGCGGTGAATTTCGGAACGTACCCGTCATGTATTCGTCTCGTTACGTATGAAAACATTTGGTTATGTTTGTGTAGAATTTCCAAAGTGTCAGCTATCGACATAATTGAACGCGTGCTTTTACTGATATGAGGAGTTTAATACGTATTTTCTTTATAGTACAATTACTTTTAATAACAGTAACCTTCGCTTCGAAGGGTGACAAGTCACAGTTTTATAATCATTGCATTTTAAAGTGTCATACTGAAAATTGTAAGAATGGTAGGTATTGTTATTAGATTAGATTTAACCTAGTGGTAATCTTGTTTTATCAATTAAATTTTTCATTTTTTCAAAGACGAAGAATTCAAACATAATCCTTCCATGGACGTACAATTGCTCTTATGGTCGTGTAAGGATGACTGCAGTTACAACTGCATGTGGGATACCGTGGAACACTTTCAAACCCATGGATTGCAGGTTCCACAATTTCATGGAAAGGTATATCTAAAGAATTATTTTATTCTAGCTTATTGTTTGTGATGGTGTTCAATCTTATTGGATTTGTTATAGTGGCCATTCATAAGAATTCTTGGACTGCAAGAACCTGCATCTGTTTTATTCTCATTACTTAACTTTCAAGTACATTTTACGATGTACAGAAAGTTTCAAAGGGAAGTAAGATCATCAGCTCCAATGTCCATGGTTTGGACTTACTTCAGTCTGGTGAGCATTTCTGCACTTTTTTTTACATAGGTGATTTTTCATATAAATTATTATTACTTGAGATAGATCTGTCTGACAGGATGGTTCTGGTCTACAGTCTTTCATGCACGGGACAAGCCATTTACTGAAGCAATGGATTATTCCTGTGCTTTCACTATTGTTCTTACACTTTTTTACTGCATGATACTCAGGTAAGATTTTTAGAAGTTGAGAGTTGTATAAAATATTGCTTTATACTATGTTTGTTTACATACTCGTGTGATTTTTGGTTAAATGCTTGTCGTTGATGCAGCTGTAGGCAATTACTAACATTGTTTATTCTGTAATTTAAATACCTAAAGCCATCGCGATACTTTTATCATTTTTTCAGACTAATCTTCAAAAATAACAAAGCATTTATTGTGATGACATGCTTGTACATAAGTATCCTATATACGCATTTGTCGCATTTGTGGTCTGGCACTATTAACTACGGATATAATATGAAACTCAACATTTTATTTGGTAAATGAACAAGTAATATGATCCCTTGTATTTGATACTGTAAATTTATGTAGATTAGATTTTTTAAACATCAAATGCTTTTTTGCAATACTCATGTTCTCAATTTCTTTCAGGATTTTTCACATTCGCCATAACAATGTTCTGGTGGTACCGTAATAGACATAAATTGGCCCATATCTATCTAGTAGGCTGGTTCAATGTCTTAACGGTGTCTGTAACATTACTTGAGTTGGCTGATTTTCCTCCAATTTTTTGGGTTTTCGATGCACACTCATTATGGCATGCCTCTACAGCACCACTTGCAATACTTTTATACAGGTAATTTCAATCACTTTTCACACATCAAACAAAGACTATAAATCCTATACCCTTACCAATAATTTTATTATTTCTGTTCCAGATTCATAATTCTAGACTGTCTGTACTTAAGAAGACAGCACAGCAAGATGGTACTTAATATGGACTGAATCGAATAAAAAAGAGGTAAGAATTATACTATATAATACTAAATATACAAATATTCTAATATGAACTATGATTAGAAGCCACCAGGTTATAAGAAAAATCCAGCTATTCAGGTATACAGGGTGTTTTGTTTTATTTTGAGACATCCAAATATCTCAAGAAACGCGCATCCTACGAAAAAATGTCCGTAATAAAAACTTTTTATTTTCGAGGGGGGCAGGAGGGGGATAAAATTGAAATTTCAAATAGGAACCCCTATTCTTTATTACAGATTCAGATACTCCTTTAAAAAATACGTGAGTTTTGTTTGAAAATTTTTTTTCGATTCGCGACAGATGGTGCTACAATGGCAAAAAATGAAATTGATTATTTCAAGGATAACGCTTCCAAACGAAAGGTAAATGAGACGTGTTAAATGTATCCAGGAAGACCATTAAATTTTAATCAATTCAATTTTAGACACTACTTTTAGCTCTACTCAGGAATAACGACATGGACGTAGTAGTGGCCTATTCCCATCGGGGTGCTTGATTTCGATGAGTCCCCTTGCCTCTCACCATCGGGGGTCATTGTTTTCGATTAACATTTTACAATAAGTCCTCAAAATGGTGTTTTCCTACTTCGGTGAACTTATTAATCCGAGCTTCGAAAGATTCAACACAATTACGAAGTGTGTCTGGTGTTATTTGTCCACAAGCAGACCTGACTTGCTCGATCATGTTATCACGTGTTGATGGCACTTCTTGATAAACGTGACTCTTTAGATAATCCCGCAAACAGAAATCGGGCGCCGTAAGATCTGGCGATCTGGCAGGCCAATTTACCGGACTTTCTCTACCGATCCATCGACCATTAAATTCGTGAATCAGTACTTCCCGCGCGATTGCCGAATAATGTGTTGGACAACCGTCATGTTGAAACCACAGGTCGTGTCGCATCTCCAAGCTTAGATCTTCAAGCAATATTGGAAATTCATTTCCTAAAAAGTTACGGTATTTTTCATCGTTCAAATTACCATCAATAAAATACGGAAATACCTAAGCTTGGAGGTGCGACACGACATGTCGTTTCAACCTATTTGAAATTTGAAAGTTACCCCCCTCCTGCCCCCAGAGGGTGGGGTTTGTTAAATTTGTGCAGTCGCTTTTACCCCTCAAAAATAAAAAAATTTTATTATGGCCATTTTTTTCGTAGGATGCATATTTCTTGAGATATTTCAATGTCTCAAAATAAAAAAAACACCCTGTATATAAATCCTTCCATAATTTTAAGAATTATCGACCGAATGATGTAAATTCTGTAAAATTGTGTCTTGTGAGTCAAGTAAAAATGGGCAATGACAAAAAGAAAGAAACATTTGGGAAGGATTTGTTTTTGTCTTCGAATCGAACTGTTTGTTTCAGTCCTGTAACGAGAAAGAATTACGAATTATTTTGATTGAAAATCTACGTAATGTATAATTATATGTAAGACAGTGATGAAATCATCTCGTATCAATGGTACATATCCACAACACAGATAACTTGATTTATCTATCTAATATACAAAATATTCCACTCTTAAATTAAATTACAAAAGCTAGAGAACTACTGGGTAACTAATAATATAATCAAATAATTTTGATGTATATGTATATATTTCATATCGAGTCCTATACAAAAATTAAAGCATCGTTTGAGAACTTGCGAACGACAAAGTTGCACAGGGCGTAAGTACACAATTTAAAAGCATGCTCAACGTACAACGTAGTTACGTCTGATAAAATTAAATGACTTTTACATTTCACATAAAATTATGAAAATGTACGGATCCTAAACAAATTGTATGTATGTATTCGATGGCAATTGATTTTATGATGGATGATGATAAATGTCGATGAAACTTTTCAAACAAGTTTTTATAGACGGCCAAGTAGACTCATTTTTATCCACCTAGTGGAATGTTTTTAACGTAACAAGTATGTTCTGATAATATTCATGGAGGCAGTTTGTTAAAATACACAAACTTTAAAGTAAGATCTTTTGGAGAACTTGACAACCAATAAATATCTGATTATTAACTAAAAAGGAGTAAAAAATGTACAGTTGCTTCTTGCACAAACGCTTTTTTCTGTTATATATATGCATATCTTTCTAGACAATCGTTAAAGCGTTTCGAACGATGACTCACTAATGACTACTGGGTCTTAAGAAAATTAGGCACGCGATTATCCACTATTATTAGTTGTATTTCATTCTTAATGAAGTTTTGTAAAAAATAATATAATAGAAAAAAAATGCTTGGACAACAGCACCGATCGTCTTAGCCATTTTTTAATCGCTCGTCAGTCTTGCCAGAAGGGTTTGCGAGAGAAAAAAGAAATAAACATCATTTATACTTTCATAGCTTTCTTAAGGCACTAAAGAAATGCTGCCAGTGAAATTCAATGGCGAAGAAATCGCAGATCTCTTCTCGAAATACAAGGCATCTTCGTTTAAACTACTATGTAATCATAAATACGCTTTTCTTTTCGCTTTTTCTGTTTCTCTTCTAATTTTTACTTAATTGTAAGTACTCTGATCTGATACTCGGTACGTTAAATATCTTACTTGAAGGCCTGTTCCGCGCATATGAATTATTAAGTAAAATTACTTTTAGTGTTTGTTGAATAACGCCTCCTGCTCCGGATTGTCATCTCTGTGCTTTTCCAAATTTCCAGAAAGTGTCGGGTCAGGTCGGCGTCTTTTAAAAAATCCAAGTTTCCAAAGAACCAGAGTCAATAAAATTAACAACAACAGACCTGCTACTACCGCTACTATTATTATCCAAATTGGCACTGGCTCTGCGTCCTGTTGACTCAATAAATCTGGATACGCAATTGTTTCGGCCTAAAAGTCACGAAAGAAAGCATTATTTTCAATCATAATTAATGACCAAAGATTCAATATAAAATATAAATTAAGCATACAATTGCCTGATCATCTTTGACATTCTCCTGCTGAATCACAATATTTGATGGAATGATTATCCTCGCATTGGAACTAATCTTCACCTTATCCACTCTTGGATAATCTTCCACAAGCGTCGAATTCCATAGCCTAAGAGACCAAACAGATTTACATATGGTAAACTGTTAAAGTTTCAAATCACTTCCGAATTCCTTACCTGGCCTTCACGGTGATAGTTGCTTCCTGTTTCCTTTGCAAGTTGTAAATTATGCATATGATGTCGAAACACTTAGCCGTGCCAGCCTTACAATTCTATAAATCAATTTTCATTTTCTCTAATTAATCTGTTTTATATCAATTAATACGTACTACTGTAGTACCTATTATTTGAGACTTAGATGATACCCACCATAGAAACCACCTGGTGCTTATGACCCTCCTTGTCGACAATCGTGTGCGTGTTCACAATCTTTTCCGTGTCTCGTTTCCTTCGTACGAAATTAGTTTCATTACGAAGATCTGTCGAAGGCGTTGTAGATAGGGGAGATGGAGGATCTGAGTCGTTACGATCTATGCTCTGTAGTTTCAATGGGTTGGCTTCAAATCCTGGAGAAAGCATACACTCGCCATCTCCTAGAGCTAAAAGACAAAGCTTCCATTGTAACCAGCTGCTATTAATTCTCTGTATGTGGTCAACAACTGTTGCTGTAAATTAACAAGTAGTGTACCTTTAACAGTTGGCATTTCCTCCAAGTACAGAAGCCACTTGCCGTGGGGTTTATCATTTGCTACTTCATAGGGCCACGAAATTCGTACTTCGACGTTCCTCACTTTCCAAGGTCCCTCATTGTATACCACATAAATGTGAGAAACGTTTGGGCCTACTTCGTTTAAATGCTTTATGGCAGATTCCCCAATAACAGGTCCCCCGTACACGACCCATTGGGTCTTGGCATTTCTGCAATTAATTACAATATTTTTAGCATGCAGTGGGGCTTGTATATTAATATATAATTTAATCTCTACATACCCGCTGATAGATAATTCTGCTTTCTTGAGTACGGTAGCCTGCAAACGCACTGGTTCCTTTTTTGTAACTTCTGTGGAAGTTGAATTTGCAAAAATTACAAATTCTATCTCAGCTTCATTGTCCTCTAAACCTTTAGGATCGAACTTCACTTGAAAATTCGATACACCATCCTTTTTAAATGGATTTCCAATCAAACAGAACACTAAGGTACTATTGTGGGAATCACAAATGACAGAGTTAATGATGCTACGGCCATGATGATTTAAGCTCGCTGAATGCTTTATGTATATTTTAGCCTCGTATGCAGATTCACCCAAATTTCTAGCCGTTATATTCACGATAACTTGTTCTCTTTCCCCTAGCAAGAGTTCATAGAAATTTGGTTTAATTGCTGATGCTGATAAATTCAATGTAGCATCAATCTGCAGATCGCTCTCGCAAATTTCATTGCTTCCGCAATCTTTTTGGAAAGTTGCTTCAAAGATACGTGCTGCTTCCTGCTGATTCAAAATCGGGTATTTCTTTATGTCCGGAAGTGGCAGTCCTTCAGCAGGCATTCCAGGTTCTTCTTGAAGTAACGTGTAACTTAAGCGGAACTTTATAGGCGATTGAATGTCACTGATATTTTCCTAGAATGATATTACAAGTGGTGAGGAAATTACAAGTGACTTTTTAATGCAATTATCATAACCACGGTTACCTTTAAGTACAAAGTCTCTTTCTGACAATATTCAAGCTTCGTTGGATCTAATGTGACATTACGGTTAATGGATAGTGGTCTTTCTACTGAAGAATTTCTTGCACCGAACCATACCCTGGAGAATTTTTTAATTCCCAAAAACGTCTCAGCTGCTATATAGTAATTTAATTTCACATCTTGCATTTCATCCTTTACCGAGGATTCTGTCTTACAGCAAGCTATAAATGAGAAGCTATGCATAACAGTATTAAATAATTGTATAGCATAACCTAGTGTATTAAGAATTAAGTAGAAACATTTATAACGTACCATGTATAATTGGATGTTGGATCAGCAAAGCATCCTGCCTTATTGGGATCAATAGGTTCCATTTTATCCTGATAAGATCCATTCTTCGTTAAAAACCGTACATACGTTGTGATATCAATAATTTTTCTAGAACGTAGAAGTACAACAGCGTCATTATCGTAAGCTCCCACTAATAAATCAGGATAACCATTATGGTCCATGTCTATTCCACCGCTTAATGAGTAACCAAAGGTTTTCAATGTCGTAGGCATCTTCTCTGTATGAATGACTTGTGAAGGCGCAGTAATGATACCATTTTTAGATCCCAAATAAATGTAGACAGCTCCCATTCCCTCGTAAGGTGCACCGATCGCTATATCTTCGTAACCATCTTTATTTAGATCTCCTAAATTCGCCAGAGCGAATCCAAATCTAGATTCCTCGCGACCGACGAGCTTCGTCGGCTTGTTGCATTTCTCATTAGCATTTGGATTGATACACAGACTCGTGTATACGTATACAGCACCACCCTCAGCCTTGTTAAAATAAAAAGGCGCAGCAACAATCAGATCGCTAATTCTAGAAAGGGAAAAATTAATCGTTAATTAAAATTCCCCTTTGGTTATTGTTTCAGATTAATTATTGGCTAATTACTTGTCGCCATTAACATCTGCCGACGCAATTTCGTAGCCGTAACTGGAAGCAAATTGTTCCCCGTCCAAAATCAGGACCACGGTCATGTCTGGTTTATTTTCACGACGAATCGTCATGATAACTTGACCCGTCCCATTGGAACGTGGTGCACCGCCTGCGTAGACTAGTCCCGTGCCAAAGAAATTTCCCACAGTCACCGACATTCCTAGCAAGAGTAAGAAAATACACGAGGATTTATCAGTGTCCCATCATCAAGGCGCGGATTCTTATGTGATAATATTATATGACTTTAGGGTCTTTAGTCATAAGGATGTTTCAGAGCTTAGATAATGGCCTACCTAAGTAACTGTATTTATTGACCGGAGAGGCATCCTGCATAGGTACATTGTAAACTGTATTATCACGGATTAGAAATTCGTCAGAGACAGGAAGAACATACATAGTTCCTCGCCATGTATGGGGTCCTGGTGTACCGATGACTACACGATCTTCCGACGTCAACATTCCACTAGTTCCGGCTTGACAGTAACCGAACTGTTCATGTGCTCTGTAGAAAATTACGTAGTTAATAACTAATAGAATATATTTATAATTAGTATTTTATTAATTCATAAATACAATAAGCCTTAAATACTTGTCAGTCGGTTTCCCGGAACAGGGTTTTTTGATCTCTTGGAATTTTAAGTCTTGTGTCAGTATATAACACTGCCCTTGACCCCATTGCGAATCAGCCGTTTTCACTATGTGACGATGAGCACAAACCTGTTAGAATAATAATTAATTAATTTCATAGAATAGCGTATAGGACATATAATAGTAATTGAAAAGTATAGTCATTTATTCTGAGCAATGCGTACCATAACTTTTCCACCAACACCTTGGCTGCGAACAGTCACTCCTAGCCATTGATTATCCTTTATTTCATCCTCACGAGGAGGTATGAGTGTTTCAGACTCAACATCTGCAAAGAGATAGTTTCCATGAAAAAGTGAAATACGTCTTATTAATTAATGTCACTATGGCAAATCATCATATGCTTGAAACTCCTTCGATGCAGAATTTGTTAATTCGAAAATCCTTATCTGAATAAATATAATTGATAGCCGAGCGAGTTGACGCTATATTAAAATTATTCTATTACTTCTGATTAAAACATTGGAAATGTACCGTAAGGATATAAAGAGATTAATTTATTAATAACTATATTATTAATAAATTGTCAGTAGAATAAAATTATGACAGCATCCAAATACCAGTGGATACGTTAATAGATATTCTACCATTGTTTTACAGGATATTATTAATTAACTCTAAATTAAGTTAAGGGATCGTTAAGTTTACCATTAGCGTATCTCGCTCGACTTGACCGCTTGACTTGATATATTAGTATCAGTGCAATATGCAGCATGAAAGTAATTAAGATAACTGTAAATGCGAAAGAGCTGGCAATGCAAATGTTAGTTGACAAAAAATATAAATATTAAATGATATTATTTCCCCTCAGCAGAGTAGCATCATGTTAAGGTTTGTTTTGGCAGGCGAAATCCCTTGTTATAGCAGGCAGATCGTTTACGTAGAAATATTATGTAATAATATATGCTCTCATGCTTCAACTGCCAATATATATGAACGCTCGCATGCACGAAGTTCTCGATCCTTGAGAGGATCCAGGACGACAAATCTCAGCGAAATCCTTGAAAACAGTCTTGACGCAAAAAAATAAAATTGTCATACGTCGCATTCTTCATTAAACCCTCTTAGCGGACTTACTTGAATCGTAAAGACCAGGTTCGGCTGCTCGAATAACCAGAAAATAATGGAACATCAATTAATTCTGTAGAATCAGCGAGAAAATTGTGTCGAATCTTATGGAGGATTACATTAGCCTAAAGCCTATGCAGTAGCATACATGGAATATATACATGAGCATAATGGTGATATGTTGGTTAAAAATGACTGAAAATATGAGCGACAATTAATGTAATTATTGATTTACTATCAATTCAACGTTGACATTTCACACAGCCAACGTAGAACAGCTAAAATAGCTTTGAGTCAGGTTTGTCTGCTCTTCGCAGATTGCCTATATAATATAGTGGCTCATTACTATAATACCATGTCTGTCACGTTACTGCTGTAATTATAGTATTGTGAAATCTTACTTTCCTGTCCATCTGTTATGACTTGGATGCAGTCATTGGTGAATGTTGTTAAAGGACATTGCCACAATGCACCAGATCGGTTAGTCCCTGGTTGTTTATTTTGATCCAAGGGTGCACCGATCAGCAGCCTGTACAGAAGAAGATTGATAATTTTTAAGATCATATTTCATTGTGTCTCTAGAAAAATATTCCTTTACACTACACCTAAAATGTCTTGGGTCATTCACTGCACAAAAAGATGCAGATATCTCATTGTTATGCTCCCCTCTATTGTAACTGTATGAGTTATCATACAAAGAAATGTAAAGCTATTCACTAAGGTCAGAGCATCTGAATGATTCATGTGAAATCTTAAACGCATAGGCGAGCATGTGTTAAACTCCATAAACATTAATCATTAATGTGTCATATGCATTAATTGAACTGAAGATGATGCTTCATTTATGTATTAATAACTGCACTATTACTAATACTGTATTATCCATTAAAATTATATAAGTTTGCCAGACTATTAAAATAACTATATGCAAATAGTACAAACATTGATGTCTCATCTCTTTATAAATATTCATTATCTCATCTGACTAAACTCTCTTTCAACTATGCCAATAGTATATAAAATAGCTCAACAAATTTTACTAAAGAAACACAGGATGTGAGGCTGTGTTATCAATATAGATATGTCGCGTGTGTCAGTATAAATATTTAAAATAATCAAACGAGGAGGGCCACCTGGATTTACTGTTGCAGTATTTTTATCTCATACAAGTAATACCCGCGATAATAAGTTACTCACATTAATGAGGTAGACGATCATAGTGTGAATATAGAAAGAATTACGTAATAAAATTTATTTTGAAAAACATTCTTCAATCAATCGCATTTTTATTTATTAAATTCACGCTTGGTAGAGTAAAAGCCAGATAAGCTTTCTCCAATAGCTTATGATAAGTAACAGAGACGAGCATGTCCGATTACGAAATATCACTTACGTTCAGCGTAAATGCTCTAAAAGATATTTTTGGGAATATATCAGTGAAGAAATGAATCAATAATTGAAATAAAGAGTGCTTTCCAGGAAAAATGTGTTTTCTTCTTTCTTTACATATTGGCATCAGTTTGGTTTACTCGGTACAAGCGATCAGAGAATACATCTTTTCCAAGAAGACAATCTATATTCGCAAAAGACGTATCATTCGCCAATGAAAGGAAAACAGGAAGGGAAGACGCTGAACGATGGCGTTGATCCATAAAGCACAAGACACTCAGATATGATTGAGAAACATTTCTGAAATATTTATATATTTTATTTTTATATTTATACCTATATTTATTTCTGGTTGTTAGATTTTGGGCGGCTGACACTCGACTTGATTTTAGCAATGTTTCTAAAATGTATCTGAACGTTTTGTGATGTACGAGGAACTCTTAAATAACAAAGACTTTTCCTCCGACAATTATTTATATTGGATCTTTGCTTATAAGATATTTTAGACTGTCTTCTATCAATAGTTTATCACAAAAATACAATTGTTTACTGGAAAAAAAAGATATGCTTTTAGAAAATCCGGTTCTCACGGATACAAAGATTTTTTTGCTCAGCAGCCAAGAATCATTCATCGTAAATGTCAGTACAGTCAAGTATATATAATGTATATAATATATATGCGTATAAAATAATAAATTTTACCAGCTTTTATGTTTTCCATCGTCAAGCGTTTCCTGATGCTCCGCTACGGAATAACCGAAATAGGAACCATCCAGTCCTCTCTTGATAACAGGTATTCTTGTCTCGAGATTAAATGAACGCACACCGTAATGTATACAGAGTTGAAAAAACACGAAAAATACGTATTTCTTCATGACTCTTTGCGAGCGTGGTTTGTAAAAGCAAAGATCCCAAGGAACACTAATAAATAAACTAAACAGAAATAAATAAAGTTTGTGAAAACTTAGAAAATTCTTGTTGAAACACCAGCACCGCTCCACCACACCCTAACCTGTACTCCCAGCGTTCTGAGAGTAATGAAATGTGAGAATACCTCTGGGGCACTCTGGGGTGCCTGGATACCCCACTCGAGGAATATCGTTGGGAACCTCAATGAATCGACCTGGTGGCGTTATCTAGCGTTGTCACTGTAATACTAGAAGAATCACGAAAATTATCGAAAATTTTGACCGTCGGGAAGTTAGCGAAAAGGATAAAAGTTTATATGTTTCTAATGCCTAAAAAATTGCTGTTTTTCTGTTTATTGAATGCTACATACTTATTCGGATGCAAGAAGATGCAAGCATTCGTGCAGATCTGTAACACTCAATAAACAGAGTAACTATCTTTTCAACACCCTCGGTTCATCTTCGAAGCACCTGTCATAGGTGTGTTCAAAAATGAAATCACATTGTTCACGATTGCAAGCGGGCCACGAGAAAATCAAATTTTATTTATTTAAAGATGCTTTAATGAAATTAAAAAATGGGGCAAATTGAGAGCAATTAATTCATTTAAAAAATCATATGAAAATATGCTTAGTTATTCGGTATAGCAATGAAAAAAATTTTTTAATGAATATTTTTTAATCATTGTATAATAGCAACAGAGTCATGAGGAAAACATAAGGAGCAGCATTTAAAGAGCAAATTTTTAAGTATTTAAAACCGTATATCTTATCTTATCTTATCTTTCGACGCTAACTTCCCGACGGTGATTTAGACCCCTCGAACGTCAAGTTTTCTTATCAGGAATTTATCAGAAGTCAGGAGGTAATCTCGATTTCTGTTAAATCCACTGGAATTTCCGTTAGAGCCATATATATTTTTTGCATTCGTGCAAAAGAGAATACCGGTTAAATTATATGGATATTTGGAAAAGTTTGTGTCAGACATTTTTGGATGTTCTCAGAATTCTAATCTCATTATTTATACAAGAGAAAAAAGATGTTTATTAAAATTTAAAGTTTTATCACTTTTTTATTATTGAGAAACATTCTGATAACATAATTTATTGGAATTTCGCGATTTCATCATAACTTGATAACTTATATAAAAGTAATATGAGATTAACGATACACTCTCTCTGCTCCTTCGGATGCTATAATGTAAATGAAAGATAGAGTAAATTTAATATTGTGTTATCTTGTTAGAGATCCGGTGAAGTAAAAATGAAATTTTTGCAGTTACCTTATAATGTTACAGCACCCTAACAGCCTGGAGAAAAGTCACAGAATGAATGGAACGAAACGCATTATAAGATGCTGCTACTTTCTTATCTTTTATTCAATTATTTCTTCAATTTCGACAACAGGCACTGAATCCTCTGATTTTTGAGTTTTAGAAAGTATCCGTGATTCGTACCAGCGCAATTCTGCTGCTCCAAGATCCCTTTTCCTAAAAGGATTCAGAGAAATATAATACTAATATTGTCTATCTTCACTTGAATTAAATATTACTTATATTAATACGCAATCCTATATACTTACAACGTACGTTCATCATGCTGTGCTTTTCTTACTGGATTCCATCCTGACACTGGTTTTTCATTAGTCAGCATCAAACCACGAATACAATAAGATAAGGCTACTCTACCGAGATTTGGATCCTGAAATTATTATGATGAATGTTTCTAGTCAAAATGACAAATCATAATTCTACGAATAATTCTCTGAAGGTTCCAGAGATTCATATTGACTCACTCGCCATTCTGAAATCAAAGTATCTGATAAACTCAAGATATTTATACATGTCGCTGCCTCGTCCATTCCGCCGATTGTATTTAAGTAATTCCCATGAAGAAATCCAAGGAATACACCCGGCTGTGATTGGAATAATGAAGCTATTTCATCTGGATCATGAACAAATTTCCAAGAATCGCCATCAGGAATTCCTGAGTACCAAAGGATTACGAGAGTCAATTGCCTTCTTTTGATAGGAAAAATTCAAAACTATTGATTACCCACTTTTTGGATTGATCACCCGTCCTACACCGTGAAGAAGTCCTAAACTTTCTTCTCTCACCGTGCATTCACTGTGGGACTCATTATTAGGCACTGGAAAAGAAGTGATTTTCAATTATTTCATGTTACAGTCCTCGAGCCTTTTCTGAAGATACAAACCTTTGAGAGATATAAAGATGAGGTTTAGAATTGCACTGCGTACATCTCCAATACCATTTGACAGTATCTCATCAATATTTTCTTGGGTAACATTCAGTATATGGCCACCCTTTAAATTTAATATCGAAGAAACTCTTTTCAATACATTTTTCATAGAAGTTGCTGTTGCTGCTCCAATACTAAAATCAATATCTAATCAATAATGATTTATGAATACTACAAATACTATTCAAATATAATGAACTAATAGCGTACCTTATAACGTCCAATTTAAAGGCTTTTCGAATATTTTCAGAAAATAATGTTTGCATCAGTCTAGAGCTGCCAGAATCACTAATAACGAATACTAGAGGCTCTCTACCCATTTCAAAGTATTTCCTGCAAGGAGATATATTGCGGATACATACCATGATTATATATATGTCACTAGAAATTTATGACTCTTACTGCAGTACATCAGAAAAGTTATCCTTTTCGCCGAGGTACACATTTGGAATGTCTTTGACTAGTAAAAGCCTTCTAGAATGTTTTGAGAATATTGAATTGTATCTGGTAGCTCGGACCAAGAAGTCTTCAAATCTCTCTCCTTGACGCATTACTCTGTCTATTGATGAAGTAAATTGATATTAATCATTTTGAGATATTACAAATTGAGAAGAATGGTAAAAGTTCATTGAATTTTTCATTACTATTCTCATCCATAGCCTGATCAACTGGTGTAATCCATTCTATAACATCAAATCCACTATTCTTGGCAAGAAGTTTGAGAGCTGCAGTTTTTCCACAACCAGAAGGTCCAGAAAGCACAAGTGCTTTTGGGCTACCATCAACAGAGTCTAGCCACTCCTGAATTGCTTTTTGCTTTTGCCGACTTATTGCCAACTCTGACGGTTGCTGAGGTTCACAAGTCATTAGCAGAGCAGCTAAATTATTTGAGGCTTCCCTTTTTGGGAGAGTACATATATCAACTTTTACATTAATTTTATTACTGCAAGAATCATGAGTACTGCTTCGTCTTTTTAAATGACTCGTATTCGGTGCAGCCTCGAAAGAAGGTAACAACCAATCTCCTTTACTTTTCTGAAAGTTCAAATAGATGAAGATAACATTGCATTCGTTGTTAAAATAACAAAGTATTTTACTTTCTTCAGACAATTCATTATCTTCTCTACACAGAGTAGGAGTAATAGATATTAATACATCAATGTACAGTAAAAGCTAACCATGATACAAGTAATCAAATCTGTATTGCAATCTTAAGATATTCAGATAAAAGATTTTAGTCTACCTTTGACTGAGACATTCTAATTGATTAATAGTCTTCTATTTCATATATTTGTCCATGAAAACATATAATCTTAGGTAAATACTGCGATTAGAGTAAGAATACTGATAGTTTACAGAATAATGACACTGAAATGAGAACTACGGGTATTGAGAACCGAGCCAACCTATTGGAAAGAGATGCTTGAGAAACGGGATATTGTTATTTCACTCTTACACACCCATGACTGGGAATGACTCAGAGAATCTGACAACAAAGTCCGTGAAGAATTCGCTGTGAATATAGATGGTAAATAAAAAAAATTAAAATACGTTTAATGACCTCATCCCATAAACAAAGATGTGGTAATTGTAATAATAACCAAAAATGTATTGTTGCTGTTTTAACATCTTTATTTTGAGTTTATAATTGTTCTATGAATTGAGAAAATTCTTCGTATATTTTACAATGACAAGAATGCCGACACGAATCCTTAAAAAAAAATACCTTCCCTGTACTTGTACTAAAATAATAATATAATCGACATCGCATACCAAATATACTTAACTTAATATGTCGCTATTAAAAAACGTAAAAGATTCATGATATGACGCTTCGTATCTACATGATGCAGATTAAACATGAGTGAAGTGATACCTATATAAATTAAGAAATTTCACAGTTGACTCCGATACAAAATAAACGAACACTTAATATTTCATCCGTTCTTGCGATCATAAAAAGACAGCGATCCCCGATCGCTCCATGATTAAAATTATACTAAATTTTCTAAACGATCGAGTTAAACTAATCCAATAATAATTTAAGAGAATAATATACTTACATATAATATAGAGACTTCATCAGTGAGATGGATACAAATTGACTCTTTCTAAGATACTTTCGATACTACATCTCTTTTCTCAACAGTCAAATATTAAATATTAAATAAATTTAAAAATCCCACGGGATATGATACAAACCACTTCAGAGGTTCGATTCATATATAAGTTTTTCTATAACAACTGATACTATTTGAAACCAGTTGTATTACTACTGATGACATATTAAAATCCATCTTTTAATATAAAAAAATTCTCTATAATAGTTTCATGAAGGCATCCAGTGTGATTAATTCAGCTTAATTTGTAGGTAAATAAGTTTTCATCGAATTTCAATAATTAACGTTCAATAAGTGGGGTTTAAAAAATAAACCAAGACGCGCAGATTTACCGAGCAATAATAACACGGTAAATACGTATTTTTTATACGTTGTAACAGAACGTAAAAATTTGCGAAAACGGACACTTTGTTGGTCCCAACAGTTCAACTCCATACGTCACTGGAGTAACGTTTCTGCGTGTCCATCTTCTTGATAAAGGCAGTTGCTTCCATTTCTGTCATCTTGCCAAGTTCCATTACGACCTTCACCAAGATGTTGTGTACATCGCGTGCCATGTTACGAGCATCACTAAACAACGATTAGCCAATAAAAAATAAACAAAAGAGAATAAAATTAAAAATACATATCTATAGGTTATTTAAAAAAATACTAACCCGCATATATAAATGTGACCATTTTTCTCCCCGATAACACTCCATATCTCTTCCTTATTATTCTCCAGCAGATGAGTCACATATTGTTTCTGCGCTTGCTCTCGACTGAAGGCCGTGTGTAGTTTAAGCGTACCATTTTTCTCATATTCTTCTAGCTCCTCTTTATAAAGATAATCTTCGTGACGCCGCCTACAGCCGTAGTAAAGGATTGTGTCGCCAACTTCTTTACCTAGAGTCATGTGTTCTCAATTAACTCACTTGCTCAAATAATTAATACTTTCTTCAGGTATGATACTTGCCTTCCTTTTTCGCGATATCACGTTCCTGGATGAATCCGCGGAAAGGTGCTAGTCCTGTGCCGGGGCCAATCATGATGACAGGTGTGGCAGGACGAGTAGGAAGTCGGAACTGAGATTTACGTACAAAGATTGGTACCAGACAAGGTGGATCTGATGGATGCTTCTGCTTTAACCAGGTAGTCGTGACACCGCGGTTTATACGACCAGTAGGAGTCTTGTACTCAACGACAACGGCGGTAATGTGAATGGCCGTAGGGTGTAACTGAGGAAAAAATAACAAATTTGTATAACTCATAAATGCGTAGATGATACAAATAAAATAGTATTATTTAATTGAAAGCATTGCTAACCTTAGGCGATGATGAAATTGAATAGTATCGGCACTGCAGACGTGGTAACAATTCACACAGATGATCCAGAGGTGGTTTCAAGCTAGGAATGTCTTCCAGAATGTGTACAATATTCCTATTCTCGTGGGTAATCCATTGCTGGTAAAGAGCTTTTCCTTCAGGCGTAGTAGACGCCATAAGCTTTAACTTATCCTTATCCGTCTGATCGGAGCAATACTCTGCGAGTTCTTTCAAAACGTGGGTCCTGGGATTACTGGTGATGTCTAGGTAGTGCGTCAAGGCTGTTCTGTAGGAGCAAGGGCAGGGGAATGGATGCTTTTTCGTGGACTCCTCTGCAAAAAAAAAAAAGAACTTAAATATCTTCTACAATTTCTTGGTATACATATAATAGATGCATTACGTACCATCTGTATTGGTCAAAGTGATTACAGTATCTAAATCCACCTGACAGACTTCTCCAATTTTATTGACAAGCTCTGAATTATTTACAGGGTAGACAGCCAGGTGATCACCAGCCTCGTAACGCATCGACGATCCTTCAATGTCAAATTCAATATGCATACAGGATCGTTCGGATGTTGGTCCATGTAATTCCCGGTTTACTTTCACAGGAGCCAAGTAAGGGTTCTTCGCATCGTATGGTCTGCAAAAACAAAAAAAAACTCAATTTTCTAGTCAAGCATACTTAACCAAGATATTCAGTGCTTAAATGAAATACTCACGATCGTTGATTCTTGAAAGAATGAAGACGTGCAATTTCTCCTGTGTAAACCTTCTCTGGTAAAGCATCAACATGTTCAGTAAGTTTGTACTGACGAATGCTGACATCTTCACCAGCTCCTTCAATTCCAAAGAAATCACAGACTGCTGGCCAAAATTTGTCTTTCCAGGTAATGAAATCATCTTCAATGCTATAAATTAATTTATAATAGGATTTCAATTAGTGAATCTAAAGATTCTGTTTATTAACATTGCATTACTTAAATCATTACTCACTTTGCATCATCGTCTCCAAGACCAAGCTCGAATACTCTTGTAGCTCCAAGTTGCTCAAGTCTATGATCAACATAGATAGCAACTTCATTATAATGTTCATAAGTTTTGTTTCCTAATCCAAAGACCTACAACAAACACATCCAAAAAACAATTTATTCGTTATTATCAAATGTAAGACTAATCAAACACGATATTAGATTCAGAAATAATTTGAAATTAAAACTATGTTGCATTTGTTACATAATAATGGAAAAATATATATATTTGAAAGTAATAGACTACCTCACATTCGCACGGGAAAGCACTGACTCGCCATCTGGAGAGATTTCGGAGAATTCGTGTGTACTTATTCATAATTTTATAAGTTTCGAAAAAGTTCGTTCTCATAACGAAACTAACCTCTCAGCTTTAACTCTAGCGAATTATATAATACAGCTTAATATTATTGATAATATCTCTACAGTACACGTGTCATTGTAGAGGTTCAAAAGTCGAGGTCGACATGACACACGTATAATTTAATGATAATCTATTTCGTGCAGCCGTTTGAGGTTATGCACGAGCTCTGGCAGACGAACTGTTACTGAATAATGGCTTTCGATAAGAGGTTGAGTAAACATCATCTAGATGTCACTGCGAGCACAGTCATAAATATGAAGTAGCAAAATTATAAAAGGCGATACTCGCGTGATGCTACGGTTTTAATAAAATTATTATATACAATTCTATACTCACAGCGTAATTCAAGCCGTTAAGGTCAGCATCACCATTTTTCAGCCAGTCAACAAATTCCATGGCATTATCTGTCGGATCACCCTCACCATACGTTGCTAAGCAAAATACAGCCAAACTGTTGGGTATACTCTTCATGTTTACAAGTTCTTCCTATGTAACAGATGCATTAATACTTTCTAACAATAACTAAAAAATACTAATTGAATATTAAGTAAAATCCTTCATAGATGTAAAAATCTCAAAGGCATATCTCCTCTAAATTAAAGCAAAAGTAATGTTAAAATATCTGTTACTCGTACCATATCACATTCCTCAGGATCCGCTACCATTCCCTTCATCTTATAACGAATTCCTTCCTTAGCAAGTCTACCAGCAAACTCCTCACCAGTTCCAGTTTGACTTCCATAGAAGACGACAAGACTTCTTCCAGAAGTCTTAAGCTTCTTAATGAATGAATTTTCTGAAGGAACTAGCGCAGTGTATGCTGTTGGTCTAAAAATCAGAGAAGATTCGTATTAATTATGAAACAATACAATATCATATCGATAATCACTACAGTTGAAATCTTACTGAATGGAATAAGACTTTGTAGGAGCTGGCAAATTTTCCTGTTTGTTACGACGTAATAACCACCATCCAGCTGCCAGAAGAAGAGCACCAAGTAGCACAATGTCCAAAGTACTGAATAGAGGTTCGTCAAAGACCTCTACACTTTCCTGTTCGTCCAGCACTGATGATCCTGACATTCTCACAGCTTTGGGTTGCGAAGCGTCTGCGATCTGAAATAAAAAGAACCGCATGTTTCTTATAAGCAGTTAAATAATTAAATACCAAGGGTCACCAGTGTTTAAGTCATCCAGCGTGTATCTTCAAATTTAGTAATACTTGGGAATGAAGAGAACAAATTAAAGGGAGATAGAGTGTCTATAGAAAAAGAAGATATCTCAGTCTCGTCAACTGACTCGATATTGTATACGATTTATTAAACTGTTCCCATGACGTATACAGCTACATGAACTCTTACCATGACGTATATACTCGTCACTTCCTGGTGTTTAACCGTCACGCGCACAAACCATTAAAATCGACTACTAAAAATAAAAGAGACCCAGGTAACTTTCCAGCTCTTACGTGCATCTGCCTACACACTTTCTCCGTGCATGCACTCTCTCCCCAATGTATTACTTTGTTTTTTTCTTTCTTGCACTGTGTCCTTTTTCAAATCTTTTCTGCTTCAACTCTTAGGCCGCAATTACGTGCGCCAAAGTCAATAAGGAAAATCGAAGACTTCCATCTTCTTATAAATAGATCGATGAAGGGAATGGCCGCACTAAAATTTTCCTAGTTTCGACTTGTTTACGATAAATGCAGTTCTGTAATTTTCTATCGAACATTATAAATATTACAGAAATACTTGGAAAATATATTGTAGATTAATAAAAAATGTAATAGCTCCAACTGAATTTTATTTTGCTCTAACTGTCCGGATGTGTTTCGCAAAATAGAAATATATGTAAAAAAAACTACGTATCTCGTACGATTACTTCTTACGTAAACCCATATGAAATAGAGTTGAAAATTATATAAGTGTTTTTAATAATACATGGGAAGGCGAATTTATTTCTCAATGTCATGGTTAAATCTAAATAATTTCTGATATTAAATACTGGCTAGGACTTCGTACGAATTCTTAACCATATCTATAATACAATAGCAGTTTTAATGTGCGTGACAAACGCTTGAAGCAATTATCGCATGTTTTCTATCGAAGAAAACTGGCAATTCATGATGCAGTTGTACTTTATTTGTCATTATTCAAAGATACTTGACAACACTGATAGCACATGATTGATAAGCTGCGCACATAACTTAAAGATAAATTTTTACAGTTTACCCGGATGCATATTCGATGGCGATTTGCACTAATGCAAAACAACAATTACGTACCAATATTACAACAATGCAATAAACTTTATTAGATTAAAACACAAACAAAATATGTCATTATATCTTTAAGAAATTTTCAACTAAACGGCACGTAACAAAATCCGCATTCTAATCCACTTATCGAACTAATTGTACGCTACCACGAACAGAATATAATTAATTTAACCGGAAGTGCAAAACTAAAACACCAACCATTAAAATAAAGACAAGCAGTCAATCAGATTATAGATAATAAAAAAAATGTCACATTCTGATAGTCAAAATTAATATGTAATATATAACCAATAAGTTCATTCAAATGTAAAAATGTTTTATTACTTACAGGAAGATCCATCCTTCAATCCATGCGCAACTTCGTTAAAATAAATAAATTCGAATAAATAGTTATAATATTAACAGTAGGGTAAGACGTCAGCGCGAAACATTCAAATTATAGTTCACACAGTCTGAGGAACGAAACGATACTGTCGTTAGGAACGATCGTCTGAAATATCCCTTCTTTCTTCTTATTAACAAGCAAAGAGTTACCACTACCTACATATAAATTTTGTCCCGCCAATTATCAGCTGCAAAACTGACTTGGCATACTTAATACTTGCCATTTATGATTATACGTTATAAGAGAGGACAGTCTACGTACCAATACGCAGTGTTGTAATGGAAAAATCACTAGTCACGATTGCTCGTCAATTCGGCTGACGTGCGAGCGTGATTCGCGATAAGGAAAAGATAATTTATATGGCAACTCACATACATAAGTGTATTATTCTTCTAAAAGACCCAACTACAACAGTATTGCGATCATTCATGATATAGAAAACAAAATTATATCCTCTTGTTATCAATAATGAAATAAAAAAGAAGCTATCTGTCAAGTGTACGATAGTAGTAATCATTCATGATGTAGATGAGAAAACCATATATTCTGTCAGAGGATGAACATCTTAGAGATAAATTCCATTTGTTTCACATCATTTATTATTTTGATCGATACGTGAATGGCAGCCGTAGTGGATTACAGTATTTTTTAAATAAATTTTGCAAAATTAATTAATAATTGTAATACAACTTTCCATGTGCAAACGTAACTGTTACGTTCTTGCTGTTCGTATTATATTATCAATGTTTACTAAATATCTTTAACCATAGAATAACAAACATTAGAAATACAACTCGTGCAAGATATTAATAATAAAATTCATTTATCAGATAATTCCTAGTATCAATAATACGATGCTCCACTTTCATCTGCACATAAGTAGTGAAACAGCATTAAACAGGAGAAAGTTTTTAATTTTGCTTTTCAGGAAAGAGACTTCCATTTTTCTCCATTAGATTCCAGAAAGTTTACGTAAACATCATTAAATCTCCAGACGCCACACAGCTGCGAAATATAAATTTAGCGGCATTGTAGAGCGTTATAACGATCACTCAAGAAATAGAATTTGAGACAGCTCAAAAAATTGATAATTAAAAATGTAACATTTTAAGAAACTACGCGTAGCCAGCGCCATTGTTTTTCGTGGACTAGCTCCATCTGGTTAACTCTGACTCAAGCTTCTATTATTATTCCATTATCCTCGGTATGACTGCAGCACGAAAAACTTCCGTGAACGTAACGTAAACTTTAGACCAATGTGTATGTCGGTAATATTTCACAGAGACTTACGTATGCATATGTTTATCGGTTCAGACTTTTCGTTGGGGGTACGCACGTTTTATGTGACATCTGCAATTCCAGAAGCTTTCCAGAGGAAAATAGGGATTTGAAGATCGGCATCGAGTGGCCAAGTTCACCATTGGTATAATAATAGGACCTTGTTAATTCCATACTATAGATTGTTATGCTGACGCAATAAGACTACTTACGTCAGACTATATTACTATTTAGTGTCACATGAATTATTATAGGACAAAATTCTTGTAAATGATGTTAATAATATTCAAATAATGAGTAACGGGATAACTATGGAATTAAAAATGTGTTTTTACAACAGAAATGTATAACGGATAATTATTGACGTGTATAAAAATACTGAGTATGATTAAAGTAGTCACCGGTTGCTTCTGACATGCTAAATGTACGCATATGAAATATTTCCTAAATTCTTGAGGTCAAGTCTTAATGTATAAGTTTAAAGATAAGTTTAGTTAAACCCAGCAATTTTTAATTGTAAATAATTTATGGAATGTAATTGACGAATTTTAAGTTTAAATTTAATCTGCAAAATTGGGACTGTATTATTGTTCATTACAATTAGCAGCTAACGAACGGAAGAAGTTATTGTTTAAAAGGTAATATGTATATATTTTTTTGCTGTACGATTGTGAGACAATTAAAACAGGCTTATGAATTTATCAATTACTTATTAAATTTTACTTTGACTGCTGATCGCTAACCTGGCGGTTTCCCTAACAGAGTGACCATTATTGCCGTATACAAATGATCAAAGAAGTATTTTGGCATTATCAAAAAAGTTTGCTGGCTAATCGCATAAATATAACACATCATCGTGATATTGCGATTACGAAAGAGCATGCGATTAATTCGGTGAATAGCTTCGCTTATAAATTCTACGGTCGAGCTCCGTTAATTATAATTTAAAAGCACTTATCGTGTCAGTTGTAGAACAAAAATTTTAAAGCGATATTGTTTCATCCCTTTAAAAAAGATATAATTTATCTTGTTGAATAAATGAAATCGGGCAATCATTAAAATACATTAAAATAGAAGACTGCAAATTTTTAAGCATCAACTGCAATTGATATGCAAAACTGGTATTGAACATTACGTTCACGGCCAGTAGTTGTGTCGCCTTGATATGCATGCTCTTGAACTAATGAAAGATATTCATGTGTTCATTCAGCCTATATAATCATACTGTCAAGTCATACTCGTTTTGAAATTTACAGGAATTGCCGTTACCAAGGACCTATAGTCCGTCCGTGATAATATCCCTGTAGTAAAGGATGAAACTTATTTATTTAACACTGACCACATTTTTAATCAGAGTATACTATACTGCTCAGGTCCAAATAGCTTAGTAATGATATTAGATATTTAATATTTAGGAATGATTTATATTATTTTTATAGACAGAAATTTTATGACAGAAAAGAGTATATTAATTTGAATGTCTAGTTTTTATTAGTTTTAAAAGTTTCCAACAGTTGCAGGTCACGTAGATACGAGATCGTCATTTGTTTCACATATGTATAATTTTGGAAAAACGTTTTTGAAATTCATTAAAAATTTTTCGTACGAGTAAGATCAAAATTTGAGCACGATCGATTTTAATTAGTAATATATAATCTACTTCAAGCAGATAATTCATTAGAAATAAGTTGCTGTATATGGCGATATTCGACTGGAACAATATCAATAAAATATTCACATTCTTTGCAGTAGCTGCACATGCAGCCATTTGTACTTATACGAATGTCATAAAAATGCCCAAATTTGGAACAGAATACTAATAGAAGATACTCCGGAACAGCGTAAGAAATTTTGAAAATATAAATTGATATAATTATTAATTTATCTTGACCCTGGATTATTTAAAATTCCTTAAAATACATCACACGCGTGACAGATGCTATATCTTCGAAGCTGAAAGAATTTTGAAAGAACTGATATCCAGGGAGCAACAAACAAAATGGAGAGTATTCCAAAGCAAGCGTCAGCTTCAAATATATCAATCGTAAAGGACGATAAAAGTGAACCGAACAGATTGCAAGTTCCCTTGGAACTGAAAGCTAGCGGGGAAAAGGTTGCAAATACATCCGAAGAGTCTGGACGTATCTCGAAAAGGTCAAAAGAGAGCAAAGAGCCAAGTGTCTGTGACGAGGAACCTTTCGTCTTGAAATTATTTAGAAGTCTAACCGGTTCCGAGGCGGTACAGAGTAAAAAGAATTTTTTTCAAAAACGTCAAGAGTGATTTAATTACAGCAATATATATATATATATATATATATATATATATATATGTAGCCACTGCATTACAATAGGTGGCCACATGTATATAGCATATATTAAAATGTCATACAGACTCTGCTTCGTCTACTGCATTATAATATTCAAGAATGAGGGAAGACAATTTTCGAAGTAACTTTTCAACCTTTTCCTTCATCCAATATAATTTTATTCTTTCTGGAGAATCAAGTGCCAACAATGTTAACCTAACCCACGTCAAACTTCTGTCAGTCCCAAGCGTCCCTGCCCTGAACTTTGCTCCGATGCATTATTCAGAAGAATGAATAAACGCTTGAACGCCGACCGAACACGTAAAGAAGAAACAGTCAAAGATACCTAAATACCCTAAGTTTGTAAAAGATACAATTTAAAAAGATTTGCTGCGTTCTTATGAATTCAGATAAAGTATCTATAACTGTCTATCCACGCCACAGAGTGGTAAATATTAAAAAATGAAAAAAGATGCATTAAAGTCGAAGATGTACTATATCTATATACTAATGTAATATCTAATATGATATTAAGTGAATTTATATGGGACATAGAAAACGCAATGTCACGGATAATCGTAGAAATTCTATATACAGAAAGAAGAACGTATTGAAGAATTTTCGACAGTAGCGTAGACTGATTGTCTGTAAATTTGGTAGATCCTACGCCACTGTTGCACGTAGAAAACCTGTTACACGTGCAGCAGCTTCATACGTATATGCTTTGTCAAAGTTTAGGGGCGAATCAGTAGGAGAACGTGTCAAAACTTCAAAAAAATCAGTTTCCTCGTTAATTATATTCCTGAATTTTCCATCAGAAGTAACCGGTCCGACAAAATAGGGAGCCATTAAATTCATTTCTAACACTGGCCTTCAACTCACCACAGGATGCTCGTCCTTGCAAAGTTTGATTGGCCTCGTAGACGACGTGGCTGGAATCCACGTGACTCGCCGTTGTTCCTTCCTCAATTTTTCCTACTCCCTTCCACGAGTTACCACTACTCCCGGCTTTACTTCTCTTCGTTCACCACTACTCCGACTTCCGTTCTCCGCGTAGATGCGTAATGCGTTCTAGAGGAACATGAGTACAAGCCAACAATGGAAATTAGAGGATAACGAGCAACTGGGAGCTCGTGATTTTGATACTTCTAGCTTCTATCGCTTCTGAGGGAAGACTTTATAGAGTAGGGAGAACTCGAGGCTTGGACTCTGAACGCCTGACGTGCAAATCAGGGCCGCTCACCGCTGAATAAACGACTTTACGTCTGAAAGAGAGGGATATGACATTGGTGGGGAATACTCGTATGGAACTTAGTATATAGACTTTACCGACACGTGTTAGATCACAGTAGACTGCAGTAAAAGTTAGGTTGACTGTAGTACACTCAACGTCATTAATGTTTGAATTTTCTGACTGAACTTGCCTATTTAAATGACATGAGTTTGACGGACACAAAAATAGTTTAGGGGGCCCAAGCATTAATGACACTGAGTGTATATACATACAATGAGTAGTGAGGATACTGTTGGTTTTCTCTGACAAGATACTTTGCTGACATCTGACGGAGAAACTTCGAATCTAATCAATGAACCTTTAAAGATACACGTGCCGCCCCCATTATGCAATATGAAATAAGAGAGTAGAAAAGTGCATGTATCCAATTATCTGATACTTGTTTTCTTTGCAAGGGGATAAGTTCATGAAAGAGGACAAAGATCTTCAATTGTTTTATGGCACTTTTGGCTCACTTTTCATATTCAGCTTACTCGATATTTAGTACAAAGATTGCATATGCTCGTATATGTGCGTAACTTGCTGTATTGTTATTTTTATACGGTACAGCTATTGCATTTTAATTTCTTCTTCTCTGGAAGTTCCTTTTGATTCTTTAGAGCTGAAAGAAATTGAATTCGAAATTATGCAGTGCATTATAGAATATTAATGAGAAAATTCTAAGTCCACTTACTAACGAGATCAGAGCCCACGGTTATTTGTTCAGTAACGGATGTTTGTAATTCTCGTATAATAGTAGCGTTGAATGATAAAGATGTCATTCTTGCAAATAATTCTGGCACACCGTCACCTGTTCTAGAAGACACTGCCCAGTACTCTGCATTTATTGTTTTAGCTACAGTTATGGCTCTCTTTTCAATAACTTCGTAAACCTTATTGGACTATTGAAAGAAATTTAGTAAATTAAGGAAGGCAACTTTAATTAAAGCTACAGGTTTACTTACTAAGAGGTCTCTTTTGGTTCCCACTAAAAATATATGATAAAATCCTACATTACTTCTTTCAGCTTCAGCGAGCCATTGTTGGGAATGGGACAATGACATAAGACTGCCCAAATCGAAAACAATGACAATAACTAAAATCAATCAAGAAATTATTAATACTTAAATGTCGTAGAAAGATTTATCTTTTGAAATTGAACTGACCGTTTGCTCCTCTGTAATAAGATGCAGCTATACATTTAAATCGTTCTTGACCAGCAGTGTCCCATCTGTAGAATTAGAAAGGAATATTGAAATAAATTATACAGAAACAAAATCAGAATAGAAACACTGAATCTTACTGACATTTGCAAATTAAAAGGTACACCTAGTACGTCAAAACGTTCTACTTCAAAATCCACGCCTATGGTAGCCTTGTAATTGTTGTCAAAGAGTTTGTGACAAAATCTGCAAATAAAGTTTAATCACATACGTACGTTAAATTTGAATTTAAACAACCGGAAGTGCATTCTTGCTAATTACCGATTAACCAGAGACGTTTTGCCGACGGCAACGTCGCCGAGGACGATCGCCTTCGATATTCTAGGTACGAGACTTTTGGACAAACAAACTTTTCTGACAATACTATCAAAATCTCTTTCCCGATAAGGCGTCATGTCGGATGAAAATGGAGGCGGCCAGTATTTTATCTGGGAATAATAAAAAGAGAACAATGCACGTGTATTTTATATCTTATAACAATAATGTAATGTCAACATATTTCAACTTATATAAAATAATCGTATACATGTACCTGACGTTCCTCGTGAGCGACGTTCTTCATCATTTTGTAAACGGCCGAGCGAGTTTCTAACATAAAACACTAATGCGGCACCTCTTGTAAGTAATTTTTAATTTTCACTTGCTCGTTATGCAATAACAGGAGAAAAATGATCAGGCGCAAGTATGCAAACGATAATGTAAACGACGTAGTCAAGTCGCATAAAGTTATATAAAAGAACTGGAGGATACTTTATTACATACTGAGAGAAAATCCTGATGATTTCAGAGTTTTACGAACGAAAACATTCGTTGCTGGGACAGGTGTTGGTTCGCTTGGAAGGGATGAAAATGCGGGTGGTTATCGCACGAGTGTAGGAAATGATATGCATTGAGTGAAATGCTGTAACCCTCATATTTGAATATTTATTATTAATACGAATATAATTATATCGAACAGTTATAGATTTATTTTCAAGGTTTCATACCTTAAGCTGAGTAATCTGATTTTAAAAAATTTAAAACATGTAGCAATGTTGAAAATAATTACGCCATATAGACAAATATTATAATTCGGTATTGTTCTTGTTCGTTTGTCGCGTAAAGACTGCAGAGAAATAATTTTGAATACAATGCGGATATATTAATTGTTGCAAGTTTTGTGAATGACACAATTGTAAATCCGATGTATAAAAGTTGCTTGTGCTGTTACTACAGTGTGTATTTCATATCTGATGAAATGAATATTTATACGTGGTCATATATATAAAGAAAGAGATAATGGTTCGTGGATTATATGAGAACTGTATATTTATTTGAAAAACATTGTTAAGAATTGTTTTGATCTCCAATATATTCCTAGTTCTAGCATGACTAACGTAGTGATCTTGCGGCCTCGCATTCACTTCCTGTTTAAGTTGCCGTCCTTTTCAGCAAAATGGCTCCGAAACCGAAGCCCACGGAAAAAGCAGGTATGATTAAAAGTGATTTTACGTGTAAAAGTAATGTTAAATGGACAAAGTGTATAATTTTGTTAAAAGCTGAAGCTTGGTGATGTGAATATTGCACATTCTTCGAAGATTTAAAGTGAAATATTCTTACGAAAAACTGAAGTTAATATTCAACGGCCATGCGGTCAGATAGACACTTGAGCCACATGGCATTACCATTATTTACAGTGTTTCATTTGTTTATATTTATATCCTATTCAAATTTGATGAACAATTATATTTTTGAAACATTTTTAATACTTCATGAATATACATATAATCTAATTCAAACTGACCTACCTTACATATGTGTATATTATTTAGGCGTTACTTCAGTTAGCATTTTAATGATTTTGATTCTGTACTCTTGACCTTATGTCTTATACTTTGTTGTGTAACAGGCAAGCCTGCAGAGAAGAAAACAGAGAAGAAAGCAGAGAAGAAACCTGCAACAGCAGCTGCATCGTCTTCTACTGCTAAGGTGACGAAGCCTGCAGCCAAGCCTGCGGCTGCTAAGAAGTCAGCAGCAGCTAAGCCTGCTGCCAAACCTGCAGCTAAGCCTGCAGCGAAGGCTGCACCCAAAGTTGCTGCTAAGCCAGCAATTAGCAAGCCTAAGAAGAATGCAGCAGCAGCTAAGAAGACTCCAAAGGGTGGCAAGGCTGTAGCAAAGCCTGTGCAGAAGGCCCTAAAAGCACAGAAAAAGGTCATTACAATAATAAAAAATCTTATTACTGATAATATCTAGAATCTAATATGCATTTTATGAAGTTTTACGTGATGAGTAATGTGTGGGAATCTCTTTGAATTATTATGAAACTAAACATTTAACACAATACTGAAGCTACTGTGAGCCATTGCTCAGTGTTTATATTAATTTGATTTTTGCTAATCAATGTTATTTCATTGTTATAGATCCTCAAGGGTGTCCATGGCTCGAGAGTAAGGAAGATTAGGACTTCGGTGCATTTCCACCGTCCTAAGACTTTCAGACCACCAAGAAACCCAAAATATCCCAGGAAGTCTGTCCCTAATAGGAATCGGTAAGAACTATTTAAAATATAAACACTGTATAACACCTAAACTTCTGATCGTATTAAAGTATTTAGATACTGTAAACTGGAACGTAATGATGTAATGAATAATCTTTTCAGTATGGATGCTTTTAACATCATCAAATACCCATTGACAACTGAGGCTGCAATGAAGAAAATTGAGGACAATAACACCTTGGTATTCATTGTGCACACTCGTGCCAACAAGTATCACATCAAAGCATCGGTCAAGAAATTGTATGAGATCGATGTGGCAAAAGTAAACACCTTGATCAGGCCAGATGGCAAGAAGAAGGCTTACGTCCGTCTAGCTCGTGATTACGATGCTCTTGACGTCGCCAACAAGATCGGCATTATATAAATGCTTTTAATTCTTACTTGTACAAAAAACTGAAAATGTTCACATTGATAATAAATATCCATGTGGGAACTGACATGTCTTACTTCAAACCTTTGAATAATAAAATAAAATTAGAATATTTAGTAAATATAGGTATATTTTAGGTTATGATATTTCTCCAGGATATGATCCTTTGAAGATGATGTGGTCGTGGCTTAGTAACATAAACTAACTTCGGTGGCAGCACCACACACATATTCTACAGAAGAAATCAAAATGGCTTCTGTGAGTGCAACGACGAAATATGTTCGTCCAGTTTTATCCCTTAATAAAAATGAAGCACGAAGAAGAGTGTTAGCATTGTATAAATTATGGTACCAGGAAATACCTGAAATTTGTACGTATAGAATTTATATTCAATAATATAATTTATATTCTGATACTCCATCTTAACCTTCAATAAGCTATGAACTATCAACTATTTTTCTGTACAGCTATTAATAAACTAGACGACGACATTAAATACAATAAAGTATTGATAGTTAATAGTGCATAAATCTTTCAATTAATTTAATTATATTCCAAGTTTGTCATTTATTTTTAGTGTGTTATGTAAAACTACATTCATCTTGTATCGTTCATATACAATTCATATAAATAATCTAATAACAATCTAAATATTTGCAATTCTTAGTTTCTTGTTATTGTTCATCTATTGATTTAATTCTATGTATTTTTTAAGTACTGGACACGTCACTTCCAGTAACGGAAAAAATGTGTTTTGACAAATTGCGACAGGAATTTAGAAAGAATGCCAATGTAACAGACATCAGAGTAATCGACTTTCTCATCATAAAAGTAAGTTACTCGTGTTTCTCTTTATCAAGTCCATAAGAAATTGTTAATAATATCTTTAATCTGTCATTTTTTCCTAGGGAGAGCAGGACCTGCAAGAGACTCTACAAAAGTGGAAGAACAAGGGACAACTTATGGATTACTTCAAAGTAACAGTGGAGAAAAAACCATCAGACTTCCTAGGAAAGTTCTTATCTGGTCAAGATTAAATGTTCAATAGGGTATATAAATGTAGTGTATGAAAACTTGCTATCGATTCAAATAAACTGTATATAATATCATAACTATCCATCACTCAGAAATAATTCTGTATATCGAAAAAGAAAGAAACGCGCATCTTCCACCACCACGAACATACATAGATGCAGAAGGTAATAATCCGTTTAATTTAAATCCCCCTCGTTTTACATAGATATATTATTATTCAGTTATATACATTTGACAACGTGTGATATATTACTAAGCACCTTAGGTACAATCTAGTTCACTTTTCACAGCCATACAGACAATTTGCTTTCCATCAGTGAACAATTATTATTTACCTACATGCATATACACATATTATACATAAATAATAATGCATATATACGCATATACGTGCACGCCCAATTATGCGCGCGAGTACACGCTTGTGCCGTGTAAAAATTTAAATACACTGATGCGCCTTACATTACATATACACGGTTATTCAGGACTGTTGCACCACCTGAAGATGGTTATACCATGCGAATTAATAAAAATCAAATTGACAGAACCATTTGTAGATGGTGCAATGATCCTCAATTACAATGTCTATAGATATTATACAGTGTGTGTACACGCAACATTATTCAGCACATCACGGCTCACAGCGTACTTCTCTCCCCTACTCTGTATACTTTGGTTAGAATGATTTATTTCTTATAAAAGAGTTTATTTCTCGTTTACACACTGATTAAAAAAAAGGAAGAAGGAGTAAAAGAACATTATAGACATAGGCCCACTCTACCAACTGTGTACCACAATTGAATTGTGCCTCTTTTTCTGGAGCACGTGTCATCCTCTCCCACCTTCTTAACTCTGACGCGACACTCGTCCATATAAAATATCTAAGATTATTAAAAAATATACACTGTCGGTAACTTTCATATACATAAAATTGCATGTGTCTAATCTAAGAGAATGGCAACGATCGAACGACCAGGTTCTCGTCCTCAAACTATACTCTCGCGTTCCGACTGTAAGTCGTAACCAGCTATAACACCTCTCCGCAGAGATACGTCACTGCTGCGTAGTCCGTTACCATTAAACAGGTTGACCCACCAGCTCCGTATGGAATTTCGCGCCGAGGCTTTCTTCTCGGGCACGCTATCCGCATTGGCAGCGGATGCTACTTGATCTAGGGATCTCCAACGTTTAACGGATGCGTCGCCGATGGAGACCCCACCGCCTCCGCCATCGCCCTCGGTCAACAGTGGCTCCGCCTCGTTTCTCGTGGCGTGATGAGCGTGTGGCACTATTATCACGTTACCATTTGGATAATTGTTGTTCAGCACTTTGTCCGTAATGTTTGTCTTGAGTGCAGCCCGCGAACACTTGTCGCAATTCTCCAGAGAGCGAAAGCTCTTCCTAGGCTCGCGACTCCAGCAGAGATGAGATTCCAGACGACGCGAATTACTCTCCGACGGAAACGGATCCAAGGATCTGGATTCTCTTATGGCCGACTGCGAGGGATAATCGCTTGTCGACGATGAGGATGCTATTGTCGATAGAACCCTTGGAATTTTCCGAAACTTTCCACGGGACTCTAGGAAGAGATCGTCCAGGACGAGCTTCACGTTTGCTACTCGAGACTCCAGTTCTGCTTCGCGTACTGTCATGTTTTCCAGGGTTGTCTTAGACACGCTGTCCGTTAGGTAGAGTGGTGATCTTTCCAGCTTTCTGGCATGAACTGGTCGTGGTATTGGACTCGATCCTCCACACTGTGAAGATGAATCGTCCCCGGATGGTCTTGGTACGCTGGACTGTCTTCGGCTTCCTGCACCTAGACCCGCCAGCAGAGAAGCTTGACGCGAGTCAGGATTCAGCTTTGGACTTCGTCGAGGTCTGCAGAACAGTGGCGGCAAATCGCCCACGTCGACCTGAAAGCATTTTACATGCATTACACCACGTCTCGTTGATATAAAATATTGAAGAAAAATCTATTTCAAATGCCAAAACTCACTTCTCTTTTTTGTATGGCCTTATCTGTCGCTCCGGTTAACCAGTACGTTTTAACTTCACCCTTTCCTTTCATGAGCACCAGGCCACGCTCCTCGATGATGTAGCCTCCTACCTTGTCCAAAGCTTCCTTGCACTGGCCACTTATATGAATCCTCAGTGGTTCCCCGTTCGACTCCATACGCGACGCTGTATTTACTGTGTCACCAAACAAACAGTATCTTGGCATAGTCAGACCAACCACTCCAGCAACAACAGGTCCTAAAAGCAGATCGCAAGCGTCTTATTCAGTGCTTTTCTTTTTAGCAATAATAAATCTCTGCAATTTCTATAAAACGATCAAATGACATCATCATCATCCTATAGCCTCTTACCCGTATGTATTCCTATTCGCAATTTCAATGTCTCGTTCGGCCGATGAGCAATAGTATGATGTTTTACGGCATTCAGCAACTCTAAAGACATAGAAGCTATTTCCCCGGCATGCCTGTTGCCATTCTTTATCGGGAGACCCGAAACCTGTTGATTAAATGAACATAATAATTATCGATAGCATACTTGTACTTGTGATAATATGCATTCCTACTACTTACCACCATATAAGCGTCTCCAATGGTTTCAACCTTGTAGACGTCATAGCCCTTGATGATCCGATCAAAAAGCGTATACAGATCATTGAGAAAATTGACAACCTGAAACGGCGTACTCTCCGCGGACATGGCCGTGAAGCCGACGATGTCGCTAAAGTAAATCGTCACCAGGTCGAAGGCCTCTGGTTCCACGCCGATGCCATTCGTGAGGCAGTTGGCCACGGGTCTAAAAGTATAAGGATGATGTGAAAAATAGGATATAAAAATTAAATAGTGTTCACAAAGTCAATTATTATAATATTTACTCCGGTAACATTCTGTGCAGCAGATCCTCAGTCTTCTGCTTCTCCTCGAAAAGAAGGCGCGTACGCTCACTGACTAGATCTTCGAGGTTGTTGGCATACTTCTCCATCATGTCCATCATTTGGTCCATTATGTTGCGGTGCCGACCGGCTTTCATCTTTTTTAAACGAGTCCGTATCATCTTGAAGTCCGGCCTGAGCTCTGGACACTCTGCCCAGCAGTCGGTGATGGTGTTGACGATGTACTCCGCACAATCAGCTTCAGACTCGGACAAAATGTCGACGTTAGGTCTGAATGGCGGCTCGCCGTCTTCCGGAAACCTTTTCACTCTGTCTATGATTTCTGTCAAACCAATTAGAATGAATAGACTCGTTGCTCCGATCATACGTATCTCCTTACGATGACACACATATATTAACACATGTATAACCTTTATTTAATTTAAGTTTACCTTTGGGCTCTAGATTGACACCACCGTATGGTCCCTTGCGGCCAATCATTTCAAAAAGAATAATAGCAAAGGAATAAATATCTCCTTCCTGTGTCCCACGAATCGGAGCGTTTGGATTTCTCAGCAATTCCGGCGCTTTCCAAAACAAGTCTAATCCAGGGGAAACAAGAGAATTTTAATGACATACAGCAATAAAGAATAAAAAGACGTGCACATGTGGAGGACAAACACACTTCGATAATACTGATGTTCACCGATACTATCCGATTCGGCACAGTGCCGCATGTCGTGTAGACCGAAGTCTGAGACTTGTAGAACCCAACGCGATGTTACCACGCAATTGGAAGACTTTAGATTACCATGGCAGACTAGCGCAGATGACTCGTGAATATACAGCATACCCTGTGAGGATAGAGATGTAATTACAGCAACAGTTAGTTATTCGACTATTAAACGTTACCAATATAAAACGCACGCACCTTAATGAGATCATGAACTAACGACGCAATGAACATATCATCTAACTTTATATCTTCATTTTCAATGATGTCCTGAAAGGTATAAACCGGGTAAGTAATAACGGATATTTCATTCGAATTTATCGAAATGATCTTAATGCTTACATAAAGACTTCCTTTGGCACAGTAATCGGTAATTAACAGTATTCTCATGGGCTCGACGCAAGCCCCAATAAATGAATTGAGATTTCCATGGCGTATCTCCCGCAATATTCGCATTTCCTTCATTACGTCTCGCGAGATGTCCTTCTTTTTCGAGAACTTCAGCTCCTTTATCCTGACCACGACACCGTGGTAGTGACCAGTCTGGGCGAACACTTGACCTCCGCACCTCGACTCGTAGGACATTGCGCTAACTAAACTTAACTGGAAATCGAATAAAAGTTTGTCAATGTTACATAATACACTCTACGTGAATATTGAACAGGGCTATTAATACTTCTGAACACGTTGTACATAAGAAGCACACGTACTGTGTAAAGTCGGTTTTTTCTGTTGAATGTTTAAAAATAAGTTATTCATAGTACTGATACATCAGTGTAGTAAAATATGCATGACGCAATTAGTACTCTTTTCTATTTACTTTAGAAGAAATGAAATGGAGTAAAGAATTTTCGTTGTGATTCAACTACTCTCACCTTACTAGGGGATGACATTTTATTGTCGAGATGGGGATATCCGTGAATCTGGGTTGGATCTATTTTCCATAAAAGACCCTCAATTTCCTGTTCAATTTTCCATCTCCTGTAGATACTCATGGTAATGACGGCAGCGCAGAAGAGGAGAACGGCCAGGATTCCAGCGGCCACGATACTGCGAAGATGTGTGTCATCCTTGGGGCAGTGCTCGTTGAGGAAACCGCATCCGGGCTCAGCTTCCGGTTTGTTTTTTCCCGGCCAATCCATGGCCTCCGATGGTCTATACACCTGCGTGTCAAGTTTGGTCAACGGAAAGTTCACTCTCTCCCAGTGGAGAATCGACACCGGTCCAAGCCTGGTGATCGTTATCGCGCGAATGTCGTAAACAACTCACTCACTAGAGTTTCACCCTGCTGGAACTGTCCCACCGGCTTCATCTGATAGTCGCAGGAGAAGTTTTCCATACGGAACGATTCCTTCTTCAAGGCAAGAACCGAAAAGTTTCCCTCGGAGTCACCAAATTTGTCCAGCTTAATGGTGGCGCCGCTGACACTTTGATAGGTATGATTTTTTATTATCGTGTCTATGATCTGCGAACCGTTGCTGGCAATTTCCTCTAAGCTATGATCAGGTTGATCCCGTAGAAGCTGATCCAGGGCGCGCGCGTATAGCTTCACCGAGTCGTACAGATAGGCAGCGTGAATAGAGACGTACTGAAATAAAATTAGACAATTGCAAATACTTGTTTTCAATATAAAATAACAAACCCATGGACCTAGCGTACCTTTTCATACTTTCTCAGTAGCTCGGGTATTATGAAATTGAAAGGTTCCCTGCTGCTGTATTCGCGAACCTTCTTCGTGAACTCCTCGTATTTCTGTGTAGGTGGCGTGGATACGACGACCATGAGAGAGCGAGCCCTCTTAAGAAAATCTTTGGGCTCGAGACAGTTCTTCAAATGATCGAAGTGCTCCGGTTCTTATAAAAAAAAAGATAAAAGAAAAATCAATTAACTGCTCCTCAAAGAAAACACAATCTATTCTAAAAAAATATCTGCAAGCATACTGACTCCATAAGTACTTCTGTGCCTCGCGTGGCGAGTAGGTCATCATATCAACATGAATCACCATGTACTCCCCATTATCCAGTAGCCTCTGATTCTGCATGGAGTGCATCATATCGATGAGAGACATGGCAGTACCCAGGAAAATATAAACTAAAAATAAAAATCCAAATAAAATACCACCATCCCAGAACAACACCCCTACGCAACCACAGCAAAATTGTAATAAACCCACAGAGTTCAAATACAAAAAAAACTGTCTACACAGTCAGCAATAGTCAAAGAACAAACTGAGCCCAATAACAATTATCATGCAGAGTGACGATTGTCACGTATCTTACATAAGGTAATTAGCGCTAAATGAAAACAAAAAAAATTTCACTGACTCCGTGTCATATTTTTGGTGTCCTGTATAAGCTGAAACCATACGCTGCCCTGGCAGCAGGGCAGATTGTCCTCGCAGCAAGTGTGACGATCCTCAATGGTCTTGTAATGATTAACAGTAAGATTATGTTTGCCAGCCTGATCCTCAAGTGAGCGAGCAACGGTGGACCAGGCGCTCTCGGTGATGATGGTGAACTTGTTCCATCCATAGTGAAGAAGAAGAGCGATGACAGACTTGGTGACCTGGGTGTCGGGTGGTTCTGTGCGTGCGAAGGTGCTCACCTTGGAAGCCTTGTAGTCCGAGCATTTCTGCGATAATGAAAATTCAAGCGTTACGGTCGTTCGCACCATGAATACAGAGAGAAAGAGAGAGACGGACGTTAAGAGATGCAGAGAAGGGTGGGATAGGTGGAACAAGTGGTGGATGGAAGGAAGAGGGGAATAAATCGCGCCGGTTAAATATAACCTGGAGAACGTAGAGACTCTCAGCCTGAGAGCTGCTGGAATGTGACATGCGCTCATTAACATATAAATTAAATGTGACAACTGGGAGAGAGGGAGGGGGAGGTGGTCAGATCTTCTTTAACGAACGGCTCTCAACTGGCCAGACCAACAGAAGAAGACCAAGCGTGCCGCAATAGGCAAACCAATAAAGACCATGTAAAAGAAAGAGTCGAGTACGACGTAACCACGGCTACTCCTGAAGAACATAGCTGGATTAGGGACTTTAAGAGTTCATGCCTCGAGGAAGACGTCTGTCATAAAATTGAAACCTGGGTAATATCCTCCATTGACCCATTTAGTCCTGTTCTGGTCATTGTCGGCCGTTATTCTCGGTCCCGGTTTGCTATATTTAGACGAGACCACCTTGAGAGGAGAATTCGTTGTGCAACCGGCATTGTTCAGGACTGGTTCCCTGCATTACCGACCGGGAAGAACGTCGACGTCTCTGGCGGTCCCAGGAGCGACCGAAACGTAAAATAAGTATTATTAACAAGGAGCATCGACATTATTGGTACTGGGTAAACATGGCATGTGTGGGAACAATGGTGGATGGTGGGGATCTCTGGTAAACGCTCTCTAGCTAGTATCCCGAGAGCAACTTCTTAACACGTACGCACGCTTTCATTTATTCATAAATCAACAGAGTCTATTTATAGCACGGCAGACAAATAGCGATAGTCGCGCGTGCTCCTACGTATCCCCTTGAAATGGTAAAACGCGGAATGGGAATACGCCCTGGAAGATTCGATGGACTTCAACAGGTGGTTTCAACCCGGAGCGAAATGCCCAGTGTACACAGAGACAATGAAGGGGAGCTGGTGGCTCGGTAAGAACCGAAGGAATTTACGATGGCGACACTTTTCTATACAGAAGCAGTAACGAGGAGAAGAAGAAGGCCTTCATTGTTTTAGCGTGTACCATTATAGAGAGACGAGCGTGGAAAGTGGTTAAAGCAGTCGGTATACTGTGTAAGATAAACCTCGTGGGCTGTGGAGCCTATATAAATCTATAATTATAGTGTTAAAGATATACCAATAACCGAAGCTTACTTTTGCGATGGTTTGAAAAATATTTGACACCTTCTATAAAAGCTCTTTGTTACATTTACTCGTTGTACAGAGAGATGACAGTTGGGCCGCATACGAATATAGAGACGATCTGATAAATGTACGGGGTGTATCGTTTATCGCGTGAAAATTCACGAGTGAAACAGGTGGCCACGTGGGGTCGTGCTATTTTGTGTATTCGAAAGGGGGAAAGCGAAGCCACGATGTAAATAGGACAAGTGCATCGCGTCGGCGTACGGTTCAGAGGAGCCGGTCGGGGCCTAAAATAATCCAGGAGCGATTTATAAATAGGCCAGAGTGGAATGTACGAAAATACATTGGATCGAGGGGTCGACGGGGCGACCGTGGAGGGTACGGCCCTGCGTTCATGTATATACATATCGTGTATTGTCAATGCGCGTATAGATATACATACACAGGACCCCGGAGTAAATATTGGAACAGATGCCGTCGAGCGGCATTGTGCGATCGGTAGCTTGAATCGATTTCTCTAGCTCGGGCAAAAAGCTTCGGGGTAACGAATGAAAGAAAAGAAAAAAGTAATTGCGTATGAGGCACAAGATAACAGAGGGAAGAAGGACGAAGGAAAACTTTACCCCGCAGACAGTAGCGGAGTGCGACACACGCGTAGTGAGAATGGCTGAAAGACCGAAGTGAGTAAGGGGAGGGAAGGAAAAAATAAAGGGTGTATGAAAAAGAACGAAAAAAAAACAGTGCAAGGGAGACAAAGAAGGGAGGGGGGGCCAGAGAATAAACAAGAGCAAAAGGCGAAGTAAGGATGGTGTCGAGGTGAAAGAGGAGAAGAAGTAGAGAAAAGGGAGAAGGCAGTCGTGCGTTTGTGTCGCGTGGTGCGAACCAGCTTTTCGTCCGTCCGTCGGGTTGGCAAGCAATAGCCGTCTAAATATAGCCGCGATAAACACAGCGAGTTAGTAAGCTGTACTACAGCACAGTCGTATCCTTGAATGCTTAAATAATGACGCGAGACGACTGACTTCGTACGACTCGAAATCGACGGAAAGATAACGGTGCTGCGAGAGCGATCCCAGGAAATGTTTGTTCAAATGTAAATCAAAGCAGCAAAGATCGTCATTGCGCATTACGGGAAGACGATTCCTCCCTCTCCCCGCCAATTGAAGTTCCTGGACAAGTACGATCGAGAACCAGCTAGCTATTAGGTGTAAAATAGGTATTCGGAAGACTCAACGTCGACGGAGTCGGGTACGACGTTGTCGTCTGAAGAAAAAAAGTTGTTCAATAAACTTCATAGGGGTGTCGCTAGTTGTGAACGGGACGTTATAAAATACGGCCTTGCTCCTCTCAGTTGCCTCATGGTCTTGCGTCATCGCGACCTGATGGCCAAACGATTTTTTTCACTTCTTCGACTGTCTCTGTGCCCTCCCCCTCTGCCGTTTACCGCCAACGACGACGATAACGCCAATTGAATAAAATACATACGAAATAACGAGAATTGAAAATGTGGGCCGCGGAGCAAGGAACCGCCGGCAACACAATTCCGAGAAGTAAATGCGGGGCGAAAGACCTGCCGCCGGTTTTGTAAGCGCGCCCAGACGTCGCCGAAGCAGCTTTAAAAGTGTTTGAAGTGCGTGAATGTCGCTTCTAGAGTGGTCGTGGCTATGATAACGACCGGAAACCAGAGCGCCGATTTTCGTTCGACGTCCAAATGGATTATACGAATTGATGATTATCGTAAAATAATTCTGTGACGAAGCGTCATACGGCCTTAACGTTACTACGGATAAATAGAGTCCAACGAAATTGGACATTAGTCGAATATGGCTTAGCTGAATATAATCGGCAAGACGGAATGAGGTTTTCGCGTGACGTGGTACTGTCAAGTCGAGAAGACGCGTCGAAGTGAATTCTGGAAGTTAAATGGCGTCGGGAGAGGCGTAGAAATAATTTCAGAGTTACGCGTTTCGTTTGAACTCGTTGAGTACGCGTAGTCCGGTCACTTGCGTCGGGCATAATACCAATTAAGGTTTAATTGACTGAGTTTCGCCCCAAAGGAGAGCGAAACGTTGGCCGTCCTTATGACACTGTCGTAAGAATGCAGGGAGGATTCGAAGAGACGACGAGAAACAAGATGAAACGATATAATTAAGTATTCACCATGTTAGGCATTGTAATTTCTTTCTTTTTATCTTTTTAAGAAAATTTCATAAAACTTGCACTGGCACTCTGCACCCGTTGGCCCTGCGTAGACGAACGGTTGAAAATTTATTCAATTGCCCGAGCGCAGTCTACGTGGTGAAAAGTAATAAAGCTTTGAAGCGCCCTCTGATAAAACGAAGCTCGCCGTCCGAGAGGCTCCAATAGAAACAAGAGAAATACGTGTTCAACGGCCCGTCAGGATACATAGAGGCACGTCGACCACAATATACACTCACGAGTGGACACAACCGGACGGGCACACAACTATCAACCGTAACAATGGAGCAATGGAGCCCGGAGTGTGCATTCACTCGATTGGGAATAGGATCCGAGTCCATTGATACATATTAAGGTTTTGACGTGGGTCGAAGAGCTGGAAAGTGAAAATCAAAGTGGAGGATGTGAAAAAAAAGGTATGAATAACCTTGTCATCGAGATGATACAAAGGAGACTGGTCCACTAGGTGTCCGATAAAAATCACGTATCAGGTGGAGATCGAAGTATGAAAGAGAAGACTGGTATCTGTTGTGATAGTGAATATCTCAAATAAAGCGATATCGACAGCTGGTTCGAATCTGTGATCCAAGTGATCGAGATCAAACGTAAGAAGACTAAGGATAGGATATATAGTGATAGGACTCGGCGAACGTCGGGGTACTGGGCCAGCCAAGCCGGACCAGGTAAGCGTCCGGCCGACTGCGTGGGGCATCAACAGGCTCGGCTATAAATAGACCGCGAAGGTCAGGGGAATCAGCAGTTTTCATGCAAATGCGTCGCCGATAAAATAATATCGGATCCGTCGTCCCTTTCTCCCTGTATTTCCAGTTGGCGTCGCGACGACGACGACCACAGCCTTCCTGGTCCGTCGTTGGACTTTCTCATGGCGCGGAACGTGAGCCAAGGTAGCCGAGCTTGTTGCTGCCATCGGGGGATTAAGGGTGTTAGACGTTGGTCTACGTGGAGAGCTACGGGCGTTCCTGACTGAACGGATTAGCATGTACTCACGTAGCTGATCATGGGTATGTTGCGAGACTGGGCTACTATAGCCTCCACGTAACAAGAACCTTCTGGCCCGAAGAAGGCTGCTACCCCGTCGCAGATCATGTCGATCATCGCCCTGGTTGCCTCCACGGTCTCACCCCGGGTATCGCTCCAACGCATCACCAGCCTCACATTTGGTAATATATTCGGGTCGCTGTTTATCTGAAAGATAAGAGGAGCTTGGAATTATTTAAAGGGAATAAGTGTTGAAGGCTAACTACAGAGCTAAATTGGGGTTGCCGAGCGCGTCTGACAGTATCAAAGAGCCACGGCTCGATCCGAGTAAATTTCTAAAACGGTCAGCCGTTGCGCTAGGAGTTGCATTTACATCGAGTTATTTGCATTAGGAATGCAGCCAGGCAATGGCATACAGCGGCTTACCGATATTGATATCGGTAACGTCGTACAGGGTTACTTGTCGTTCTAGAGCGCTCTAGAGAGCAGAAAAATCTCTGGCGTTACTACAAGCGCTGGAATTTACGGCGAGCCAATTCGCCACGAGAAAGATCATAGAGGATAATTATGAAAATTAATGACGCCGTTTACAGAATTACACCTCGGACTATATTTATGTGTGCTACATGTTACCTTGGCGTGTCCGACTTTGGCAACTGTTCCAGGAAGGAAACGAGAAGATGATCCCGCACGCATTATAAGATCATTAGAGAGGATTAGTCATACGCCGTTAATGCACAAAAGAGCGGTGTGTTTCCACAGCTACATTTACGTAACGCCCTTATTAGATACGTGCACCGGGCACTGCGCATAACGCAAAAGCAACGATGATCCACAGTGTGGAAACGGAACAAGAACAGTACAGGCCCAAGATCTATCAGTCCCCAATGCCAAGACCCATATAATACAGAGGCGATCGGACTCTCGTCCTCTTAAAAGTATCCATAAGCCTAAGAAGATCACCTCGTCCAGTGCCATGGAGAGTGCTCCAGAGATAGCGAGTCCCTGTCGATCCTTGAGACCACCCTTGAGAGCAGTGAGGTAGCCGATGGTGAGATTTTGGGACTTGTGAGGTGGACCCTCGAGGGTCCCGGGCAGTGAAGATGAATCAGCGACGGTGAGAGGGGGCCCGACGACTGTGGCCAGAATCAGGAGGAAGATGATCGCCTGCAGGCCGGGTAGTAAGAGGAGCAGCAGCTGGGCCGGGGGCTGGCGACGGGGAGGCCTGCGTCGGCTCGAATCTGGCGGGCCGGGGCGCATGGCCGCCGCCCCCACCGGTCAGCGCCTCCCTCCTGCTTCACCTGTAATCAAAGTCATCATTCAAATTAATCATGACAATCATCATCGACATGCAAAGGAATATCATCGCAAAACACATTATATATATCACAGCATTGCCACCCATCACCCATAATAAAAATATCCTCCTATTTCAACCTGACCCGAGTCCTCGACAGGCTATATCGCATTAACGATCAGTACACACTGCCGAAAGTGTCTCTTGAGTCTAACGCCACATTATATCTAGAGCGCTTATAGTTCAATTGATTTATAAATGGCACCGATTCGATCCTCTTATCAAACGATGCTCCTGACATTGGTTAACAGCCTGTATTGCATGTCTTTCAACAATCCGACACAATTATACAATATATTAAATGCTTACGCGTGCGTTTACCAGACGTCGTATTCGTCGCCATACCAATTCACCTGGATCTACACGCGGAAAGACACCGAGCAAACAAGCGCTGGGTCTGCTCAATTTAATTACAAAGTACATACATATATGCATATCCAGCGTGTAAACTACGGGGAGTCCCTTAACGTTGCCCAGAAAAGCCGCACAGTGGCGCCACTGGTCTCTTCGTCTATTCCAGTTACAACAATAGTCATCCATCACGGAGTTACGTCGCACGGAGTGGCGATTCGTCATCGGGAACCATCCGTTCGATTACTCACTAGCCATCATCGATGACGTTTCATGACGGCTCCCAACAGACTTCCTGGACTCTTCGTTCCTTTGAGGTTAGAAACTGAAATCCGCTACACCTAAAGTCACCGAGCAACGGATAGACTGCGAAAGCTAATACCCCGGGACTCGCCTAAGGACGTCCGCGTGCACTGAAAATATTCAACCCCATCATCCCCCGGGGCATCCGCGCGCGAAATACGACCAAAATGAAAATATAACTCACGGATGTCATTAGTCCAATTCGCCGGGATCGAGAAACGCATTAGTTTCTCCATTCGATCCCGTTAATTTAGTCGCAGGGATGATTAACAAGCTACGTACACACAGCTGGTGCCATCCCCTTGTTTTTCTACACCCTCCGAGAAATGCTTGGTTTAATATACAGACGAGGGATTTAGAGCCTGGTCGTTAACGTTACACGCCCACTGTCTCGCCATCAGGTTCAACGTTAATACTTCCCATTATCATGATTAATTAATTTCACACGAAGAATCGCAAAATTACATAAAGTATAGCCGCCTAACAGTGCGTCATATATCCGCGTATACAAAAGGTTTACTCGAGTACCGTATAAGAAGTCACTGGCTTCTTATTGCCTGTTGAATTAAACGAAATCGCAATTAAATGCACGTGATTCCGATCCCTACCCAAGCGAGCGGGAACTTCGTCGTAATTAGGAAAAATTAATAGCATCTTGCCGTACTCGAAAGTCTGACAGCTCGGCGACGAGTACAGTGTATTAATAGTATATGGGAATAGTAATAGACGAAGATACGCGGTACCAGTGAGGAGGTAGAAGTATATAAACGGCTGCCAGTAGCTGAACGTTTACGCAATCCAGGGTCAACACTCGCGGTGCATATCATTTAGATAAACATTCATAACTCACATCTCGCTTACTCTCTCCCGTGTATGTCGCCCGAACGAAATCTGTTATCCGCTCGGTGAGAAGGAGAGAGAGAGAAGAAAAATTAGGACTATCCGAGAGAAGTAGATAGACGTACGAGAGAGCCAAAGATACTGTAACCGAAACAATAAAAAATACTCCGCGGTTACGCCTGGCATTCGCGTATCACGCGTTCGCCATTTACAGTAGAGGCGAGCTATGGCTTCGTTTAAAACCACCTCAACGTCCTATTACTACGGTCGACGGCGAATAAAATTTCGCTTATGACTTAACTTCGACTCGAGGATACGCTACATTAAAAGTGACAAAAAAAAAGATTAGTACCAGTTTTGCGTATTTTTGAAAATTATGAAAAAAAAGTTTTTTCAATGTACATCACGAATCTATCGGTTGCCGTCAATCTACTGGAATTCCGAGTCGTTGGAATATTCCGTGAGTTTTGTAGAGCGACTGCGCGACCATTCACCAAATTAAGCAGTCAGTGGCCAATTGGTGGTTTAATAATGGTACGGGTGGAACTTGCTGCCAAGTCACTGTAATTAGTAACGAGCGAGTAGACAAAAAAATAATAGAGAATTCAACGCTCTTAATAAAAAGACATGCGTGGATTGAATCCTTGCTCGTGATACGTGATAGTATATGGAAAAAAAAAATTTATTTTTCATCTGGCACTTAATACACTTAGAGACGCTCTTCTCCTGTGACTTATCTAAACTCGTTGATTAGCCCCTGGATAACTGGGAGGATAAACTCCGCGAAGAAATTCACCTTTTATCTAATTTCTTGTACAAGCCAGTTAACTTATGAAATTCATCCAATTTCATTCCCAGGAGCGCAATACCTAGTGCCAGTGGTAAATCATTTTGTTAATAAAAAAATTAATAAAAAGTAGAACTAAGATGAAAACCAGGACCAAAACGATCTTTGATAGTCACAGAAGGTGCCTGGTGTAGATTTTATAAACGGATGCAAGATATTCCTGAATGCAAACGAAGAAAACCCAGAAGCTGGTCTCAAAAGTTATTTTCAAATATAGTAGTAAAACAATAACCTGAGACTGACCGCTTGTAAGTACCATCTGGAACGAGCCGTTGGAATGGAGTTACAGACGAGTAAATTAATGGGAATTGTTATCAGCCTTCTACGTGTATATTTAGATTAGCATATTTTAGGTCAATCGGATCTTTGGCTGTTGAATGCGAACAGGAAGGACAAAAATGTTAGAACCATCCATATTAGGCTTGTTCCCGTGAATATTTACATAAAATTGCGAAAACGACGGAGATAAAACGAGTGTGGCTATGTGTGAGAAAATTAAAGAAAAATCCGTATAACAAGTTCGTGGCTTTATGACGGAAGTATACCGAGATAACGCTAATTTCTTCGCCACTAAATACTTGGATAAGAGCTTAAAGTAGTAGCGAAACGATAAAGGCTCACTTGCAATGGAACCGAGGTGGAAATTTATCCTGAGGACGCCGTTGCTTAAAACCCACCTAAACAACATGGCAAGCTGTCCTCAGCAGTAAGATCGTCGATGGTTGTTTGCTATTTCGCAAGCATTATGACGCCAGAGAGGACTTTTCTCCTTTTCGGCCTGAGCGTCAAACAGCCACCTGAAAGTAAAAAATTTATCGATTATTAAAAAACACAATCTAAAAAATTTAATCAAACATCGCAGTATCATATCTACGCAAGGATTTCGTTCGTTACCCATTTTCTCCTTTGAGACTGACAGAACTTATTTCTACTGATGATTTCCACTTAATGAAAGCTATTCAAAGAATGAGTTTCAGAACCTATTTCGATGAGCAATATGCTCGTAAACAAGTCGTAGAAAAAGTTTGGACACATTTCTGCCACTGAATAGCTTAAGCCACAAGAGATACATACGTGGGTGTTACTATACGCTGTATACTATACCAAAAAGGCGTGAGACTGAACATTTGAATTCTAATAAAAAATTTCGAAATCCATCCGAGCACACAAATGGGATACTGAGTAACGACGTTTAGAAAGAAAAACTTGGCCGTGGGCATTTTTCAAAATCCCTAATGGATATTTTAGGGCCGACCGAGTGACTTCCCTGTGATGTGCTACTGATAAGGTCATTAATGATTTAGTTTATCAGCGCCAGATTACAGAATTCATTTGGCTATCACGGATCGATAATGGTACGATAATCGCAGGTTAATGCCTGACAAGTGACTTTCAAGCGTTGGTCAATGTGTGTGACGTTACGATTCATCGACTGAAATAGATCCTTGTCATTCGCCAGAGCATGTAAACTGATATAACTAATATCGATCACTATGAGAAATAACAAGATTACACGAAGAGAGATAGGTTAGGAGCGGAATTAGGTAAATAATTGCCTATGACGAGTTACCTCTGAAAAACAAGACGAAAAAAGGATAAGTTACTTGAAAGGTTAGAAAAATTAATAAGACCAGAAACTGATTTCAGCATTAAAAAACCGCAATCGCAAGAGTTACAACAACGTTACGTTTGCTAATCCGTATCGGGTCGAGACGGTGAGCATTATAACACGTGGTCGTAGAGTCAGCCGCTTTTCTTTTGCGTGGCTCCCACTCCGTGTATAACGTTACTCCGGTGTTCTATAAATAAGCCGGTAGCCGGCAGGCACGAGGAGCGCAGCGATAGAATCGGCTGAATCGTCTGGGATCGAAGGTATCGTTATAGGATAGATTCCACTTACTCCAGGTAGGATAGCTGGATATTCTCAGTGGATACATCCGAGAAGTAGACTGTGAATAGTTTGTGGAAGCAAAGATGGTACATATACATATGTATATAACCAGCATAAGAAGAAGACAGTCAAGCAGGCAAGCAGACAGGCAGATCAGCCAGCCCAGTAGGACCGGTAGGTTTGGTTTACTTCGAGTCGTTTGTGTGTGGCCAGTCGGCCGGCTACTTCTCGGCCGAGTCGATCGAGTTCGTGTATACTCGGGAATCCTCGGTACCGTTCGCGCCTCTGGCCGATCTCGTGTGCATGCCCAAGCACAGGACAGCACGACGTAGCACAGCACGGAGCAGAATACACTACAATACTGTATAGTACAGTGCCTTAGCCATGGTATAACACGAAATAGCATAGAGCAGCACCGGCAGACATGCTGGCAGCGGCTGAACAGCATCCGTATACGTTATAGTGGTTAGAACTGTCGTGCGCATGCGCGACTGTGTAGCTTCAGTATGCATTCACCCGTGCATCGATGCATACGGGCGTATACGAGTGAGGATAGCAGGAGCCCTAACCGGCCTTTCGAACCTCCGGAGAGACACAATGATCACTTGGACTTGTCGATGCCACCTAAAACACCACAAGGTTCAATTCTCGGGTGCTGTAATATTTTAAAGTTATTTTTATAACCGTGGCGCCTACTCGCAAGCCCCACGCACTCCTATTGCATTGTTTCGCGCACGACCCAAAGTCCTCCGTTATCTCTGGCTTCTCTCGAGCGTCCATCGTGTCGTACATAAATTGTGTCCCGACTGTCCTCGCCGTATTTCTCGCTACTTATTTTCTTCCTACTGTACTTTTCCATGCAGGACACTCCACGGACTAATTGTTAAACGCCTGAAAAATTCATTGGGACTAGGCTTAACGTCTTTTTCTATACTATGTATTTGTTAGGATAACTGACAATCGAGTCCGGCACTGTATATACCGAGTACTACATTTTATTCGCTACTTAATACGTACTTAAAAGTCGCCAGTCTCTACTTGCCCCTCGTTACTCAACCAGTGTCGCTCTATTCCCGCCAGAAATCTACTCAGAGCATTCTTTTCTTTCTGGCCGGTATCCCGACAATAATAATTGCACACGTACATTTCTTCGCACTTCATTTACCGTGACCACGAAGTCCACGTCAACCGGGAGGTATGAAGATCGCTATGTAACCTAGGTAACTAAAATTTAAAATAGCACGGGGTCCTTGAAGACTGGTGAACACCTGTTTCTCGATTCGTTTGGCTTAAGCAAACGCACGATTCTCATTATATCTCTTTTCTACAATAGTAATTATTTAATTACACGAATTCTTGAATTTGCCCTACGAACTCATAACCAAGGAAGCCATACGTATATGCATAAGTGTACTAGCGATCGTCTCTCTCTCTCTGTAAAATTATCCTCTAGGTAATTCATTTAAGATACGATGGAATCTCGTTTCACTTTTTTACGACATTGAAAATGCTAATTAAGTAACGTCCTGTGTTGGGGACTTGTTGAGTTTCGCATGAACAGTAATCAAATCTATTAAAGAATACGCGTGAAATCAGCACAACAGAGAACACATTCGATTGACTATATTTCATGGATATAAATACGAAAATTATGGAATCGAGCGATACATAAATTTGCATATATTTAGTCTTGGTGGCTTTATCCATCGGAATTCATTGGCGCCATGTGTGGTGTAACGGGGAAAATCACAGAATCGTGAGAGGCCAATCAGCCTCCAGAAATATAACTAGAATTTATTTAACCTTTCGCGCGCGTCTAGCTCGAAATTAAAAGTAAAGGAAAAAAATATCCGTTCACCACATGGACTTCCGAATGTTGTTTTCTTGTCAATCTACGACTGTATGATTTATTCGCATAGGACAAAAGTACAACGTAAAACGCTGAGACCTTATTCGCGCCGCAGTTTTCACTATTCTCAATATTCCTAAGCGTCTCATTGCTGTGGTCATACTCGTTTTTCTAACCTTCCATGGTGTTCAGTAGCCGTGGTAGTTTTCATAGAAAATAACAAGCATACGTAGTCTCTCTGTTATCATAATATCTTGTTAATAACCCTATTTATCAGTAATCCTATCACGTAACGTCATTTCCTTTTTATTAAGGGATATAAGCGCATCCTGAAGCACTACGACGCCTTCGACTTGACTCAGCAACGTAGTATCGTCCATGGTGTACAAATTTTTTAAAAAGGCCCAAGGAGTGTTCTTCTGAGTATTAAAAATGCATAGGAAATTAATGAAATGGAGATTGAAGAGAAAGAAGGACAGACGAACCACCAGAGGATGTTCCCGGCGACAGGGAAGGCACGAGCGACGGACGCGCCTCCACTACGCGCATGATCGCGAACTTTCAAACCCTCGACGGCTTTGTTTACCGCCTTATCAAAGTCGATGAGCTTAACGTAAACCAACGAGAAACAAAAGGATCTACCTAGTTCCGGATTCCTTCTGTTCAAAGAGACAACCTAACTACCACCTAGTCTCGATATTCTTTATATACGTTAGCATTAGACGTATCCTTAGCATTACCTGTTACACGCGGCTGTATCCAGCATGGTAATCCAATGAGCGCAGGTTAGCTCATTCTCGTAACGAAGCCACCGTCTTAGGCACAAACTACACTCCTTTATTTATTTATATGTTTATTATTCCTCTTTCGTTTTCTCTTCAGGATCTTCCGCTCTTTGCCCAGTCCCGTCTCTTTCTCACTCTCGCTCTCTCTCCGTCCCTCTCCTCAATCTTCTACTTCTGCTCTCCTTCCGCGTAGCTTCTCTTCCTCCCTGTCTCTCTTGCGCCTTCCCTTTCTCCTACTACCGTGTATCACTTCCCCTCTTGCTGTATAATCGTATCTTCTCTTAGTCTCGGCCGATCTCTCTCGCTCTCTTTTTTTCTCGCACAGAACAAGAAGTAATCGTGAATACAACGAAAACGCGGAAGGTACGCGACGCCTTGTTTGATCTCTTTCGCGCGACGCACTTGTACGCGCACGGAGGCCTTTCCGCACTGTACGTACGATTTCTCTTTGCGTTCTACCAACGGGATACACGACGATCGCTTAACCGCACGACGATTATCCGGTGTGTACCATTGCACACTCTCCGCTCCCACGGTGAGAAAACTCAAGGGATACTTTTACGAAGCACACAACCACCCGTTGCCAGAGGCCGCAACATACTGAGGGAACACATGATTTCGAGAGCTTAGTGCGAGATCGCGCCGCCCAGGGGGCACCACTGGACCCGCCCGGTTACCATTACGACTTCGTTTTTCTACGATCTATTCTTCCGTGATTTATATTATGCTACTCGTCTATCTATCTTTTCTTTCATTCTCCTCTCACTTTTCTACCTGGATCTTCCACATTGCAGGTAGACTACAATTACAGGATTTCTCCCATAGTCCCTCCATACTGTCGCTCTAAGGTTCTTTACTACGCAGAATCGAATTCTCATTATTTCTTTCAGAGACAACAAGTCTAATCTAATCCATTCTTGAACTATAAATATGTAGTGCGTGTATATATATATATATGTGTGTGTGTATATATACACATCAATTTCTTAACCCGATTGTTTAACGTTCTTTTTACAATACGCACTTGCTTCCCAATTAACCTACCAAACGATCGTGCCAGCCTTATGAGTTTCCCACGCGCACCTATGTGAAACGAAGGGCCCCGATTGACTTCGTGCAGTGAAAAGCGATCGCTATCCATTACATAGCCATATTGTACATAACCGCTTATTGACTCAAGAATATTGGTACCGCGTTATTTGCTACTAGGAGATTAACCATCCGTGGCCGATAGTTTTAGTTATATCCTCTGTGTATCCACCCTGAGACTCTAATGGAGGCAGATCTTATTACCAATGGAGCTAAAAACAAGTAAGAAAAATCTTTTTATGAATCGGAAGACACGAAAAAGGGTCACAGACAATCCGTCCAGATGATTATTACGGGAATTCAATGGTCTTGTCGAGTTTGTTAAAGATACGTCTGTCCTAGGCGGCCATCATGGAAAAATTCGTTTTGTCTCTCATCTGCGCAGGAGATGAACCTCTGGTGGATCATGAATACCTATAGACTTGCTGCATCGTACGTAGGACACTTGTTTTTTTTGCTAAAAGTTAAAAAATATAACATACCAGCATTTCTGTAATATTTCATGTACTTCTTGCGTGACATTCACGTGCGTTTCTCGTGCGCGCGATGGAAGCAGACAGTGAACTTGTACGAGAGTCACTCTTACCGAACGATTGTGACGCGTCAAATGTTTTGCTGCATGGAAATCCATTCATCCTCAGCATCGTAGCGATATCAATTCTGTTAATAAATCTTGAATTTTTTCCGGCCGACATTTTTGACGGACGTTTTGTGTTTGAGAAATTTATCACAACTTTTGATGCCTCTCAAATATTAAACGGTTACTCGCAGTATGCCATTTCGACTCGTCGAATTATACGGAGCTCAGGGCATTCGCATTGAAACTAAAACTTTCCACATAACCTCAAAACGACGCTAATTTCGTAGAATTGTTCGATACCGCGAAAGCTAATATTTCTGTTACACAGACGGGCGGACGGAAATATACACCGAAGGAATTGATTGAGCATATATTTATTATGTTGTTATGGCATTCAGCCAACCTTGAGGAGCTATTCAACATTTTTTTTTAATACAAACAATTAATAAATCAGAGAAGCATCCTACTTCGTCATGACTTTTATTTAGAGACATACGTCATTATGATTAGATTAGTACATTTTGAAAAGGCAAGTAAGAAACGAGACTAATGCAACGGAGAATCCTCGCTAATCTCGTACTAAAATATGTTTTTACCCTTGTTAATATATTTTTAGGAATAGTTAACAATGTCGCAATCAGTACCAAGCCTCGAATTAAATTACGATTAGCAGACGACTGTTGTCTGAAATTAATACTACGTCAGTCAGTTACTCGACGCGAGGGTCCGCGCGTGTGGTCGTCACTCTTCTGGTTCAGCTAGTATAATATTCGATAGAGGATTGATAATCAAGAAAGAGACGAAGAAAATATAAGAAAAGAGAAAGACCACGCCAGTGTCTGCTAGAAAAGCTGAGAAGATAAAATAAATGTGCTTCGAATTCTCCCGCTACGGCATAACGTACGTACATATTTCTTCTCTTATTTACACAGGGCGTCACTTACTCGCTAACTGTTTGCAAATCCATAGTCTAGAGCATATAATCTTGTTTGCCCGACACGCCACGGACCAAGTTAAACGCTCTAACGGTATTTACTTTGAATTCTGGCACAAGGGGACGGCTTTAGTTTCCCCATTACTTTTCCTAGGACTGACTTCACTCTGTTTTCCTATTCTTTCCTGTCTCTCGCTCCTTACACCTTCTGCTGTCCTTTCCCGATTCCACAGATATATCTTGAAGGCTTGCTGTTTATTTTGCTTAATAATTTCTTAAATTTTTTTCCAGAATATTCCGAGGCTGCGTATCACGATGCACTGGAAGTTCTACAAAAAATCTTGTATCTCTCTCAGATTCATTATCGAAAAAGGAGACACGACCGTTTACAGTGCTCACAGTACTTGAAGTAGATGCCTAAAGCACAGCTTGAGTAATGTTTTGATCTACGTAGTACGAATTAATTTTAATATTTAATTTTCATACCGTTTGTCTTATAACTGTCTATTATATTTAGTATAACGAAGAGAATCCGTCAAATTTGAAATTATCCAACAGGAGAGTGTTTTAAAGAAATTATTATCAATACGCAGTGCATTGATGTATCCATAAGAAATATTAGAAACGCCGAGAATGCCAGGAATTCGAAAACAGTTAATGGAATCTTAATGACGGGGGTTCCCCGCCTTATCAGTGGAAAACATTAGGTTTCCAAGATCTAACATAAGGATTTCATAATTAAAACTCAGTAGCGTTATCCCAATGTATATCAGCACTTAGAAACCTTCCAGGAACAGGACAAAGATTACGTATGAATTTTAGCTGAAATAGAACGAGGCTCTTGCACTTTTATTATGTTTAACTTACAAAGACACACGCGTCACGTCATAGAGTTTCATATGAAAATACCGATAAGGAACATATCCACGTCATACCTTTGTATAATACTGCTCAAGCAGGCATTTCAATCCTCAAAACCTCATTCAGTCTCACCAGTACGAATTAGTGATACGGATAAATATTTCTACAGCTTATAAAATCATTAACAATGTACAATTATACACGAGAACAAATAAATAAGATGTCTGATCGTTAACGAACATAAAATTTTAAACCATCACCCACAAGATAACTGAATTATGTTCATTTAATGTATTCAGGACTGTCGCACTTATTCTTTAAACTTCTTTTCAACGTCTAAATTATCAATATACATAGTAACAAGTGGCCCGTACGTTCCATTTCAATATAAAAATTATTTCTATCCAATTGGCTACAGTAAATTACCATCTCCTCTTATTAAACATCCATTAAATTTAACATAACTTCCAAGGAGGCATCGCGTAACTATATTTGTCAAACAAGTTGACACTATTGAATTCTTCTTCACACGTTTGTAAGAAAACTTAGTAAAATCCATTCCGTGAGTTCTCCGTCGGCCAGTTACGAAGTTGTGGCGTGAGAAATTATCACGTGAATTTATATCCCATATTATGTATACATATATGTATATGCAGGATGACAAGGAATTATTAAAAAAAACTTCCAGAAGAGGAGAACGACCCAGGATCAGAACGAAGCATTGGTTGCAGAGGAAGAGGAAAGACCATGTAAGCTATGAAGGTCCAATCTGAAAAAATAGTTGTCGTTCATTGTATTATCAATAATAATTTCTATAAAATTACAATTGTTCTTAGATTAGAAAGAAGTTATCTTTAATCAGAAATCACTGTACCAGGCACTATACGTATATGGACGTATATCATACTGCGTGGCTGCTACCAGAGGTTATGAGTATGCTGTAGAAGAATTTCTACACTCATTAAAGAATCTGCGTGATCCCAGATTGACGCCAGGTGACAAAACTATTGTAAGACGAGTCTAATTCAATTTTTCTTCTGTGTACACAGCGACAGTTAGCAACAGTGACGTGCGTAACGATGTTGGTACGAGAGCCGATTGGTCGGTTACAGCTGCTATCTTATCTGCTCTCCTAGTGTCAACACTCGGCTTTCCGTCCTCCTTGTACTCTCAGTTTATGTACCAGTAGAAAGGAAATGGAGCAGCTATTTTTTTCTATGAAGCCCAGGACAATCCTAAGGACATATATATACAATTAGAAACACATACCCAGCAGTGTTACGAAAGAGGAGACAAAATTGAAAGACTTAAATTCTTATAGTACGACTGAAGGAAGTCAAAGGTAAAAGAGATTTCACGTAATGCGTGATTATAATTTAATTATAAAAATATATGATTTACATCGAGGCATTCGACTCGTGTAGAAAGTGGCTGTACGAGGCGGCCATGTTTTTTGGGATATTAATAATAATTGATCAGAGGGGAAACGCTGTATTATTTTTTTTGGTATGAATTATCCTGACTTCTTTTATAAAATTTTTTAAGCGCTCAAGGGTCTTTCTCTGGCTTATATATGTACGTATGTTTTCGTTACTTGTATCGCGTAGGTAGTGTCTGATAGTACGGCGCCGGGCTGCAACCTGTATAAACAATCGGCCATTACCCACTGTTACACGGTAATCAAGCTTGACGTCAAATATTAAATGATTTCGCTGCGTGAATCAGGCTGCTTAAATTGTCCTACTAGATTGGATGATGGCTGCATGCTAAGTTGGCCGACAACCACTTCAGCGTAAATAAGACATGTTGCTCTCTGCCTGTTCTGTAGAGGCCCTCGACGACGTTGCAAATTCGACCTAACCAACTTCAGGTATAAGAGTACATATATGGGTATACGCGTGTAGAATTATATTTTAGGCTATTTTATACAGATAGGTTGTTTCGTAAGTATTCCAATGTTCATTATGCTTCATGATTATTTTACCTTTATGAATATTAAAAATGGGCGGATCTTTGGCAGGAAATCCTCTGGGGATACGTCTTAGAAGAACACTTTCCCACCGGACTACGGTCCTGGATGAATAAATTGCGAGGAGGTTGGAAAAATAAAATACTTATATAAATTTACATTGCCCGTTTGAATAATTTGTTTAAGTCTTTGGCAAACAGATAAAGAAGATCAAATATGATTTAACGATTGTTTTAATTGGATACGCTTGTGTACGATGGCTTTGTTTTAATTAATTAAGCGTATTACAATTTTTTATTGAATTACATGATTTGCAGTGCCCAACGACTATGTGCAATTACGCATGTGTCTCGATTTGGATTATATTTAGCGCGTAAGATAAGAATGCACGCGTCTCTGATATGTAACCTGTTGCCTCTGTAGGAGTTTCTTTGCCATATGTCCTACTCTGTAGCATTACGCGTAATGTCAGATATATATATATATATATATATATATATATATATATGTATGTATGTATGTATATATTCAAAACAGTGTTAATTCTAGTCGCCACTGTTGCCATCTAACATTACTGTCTTGTACTAAGGGCCTAGATTTCACGGGCACTTTAGAAATTTAGACCCCTAAAAATCGAGTTTTAGTATCAGGAGGATACGACATGCATGCAGGTGGCAGGATTTCTGTTAGAACAGAACCAACGGAACTTCAGGAGGAACGTGATTGGCCGCTAGAGATACTGAGAAATTCGAATTCTTGCCGGGACACGGCGAAAATTTTACGGCCGAAAATCGCACGGAGTATTGGGAAAATAGAAGTGCTTAGAAGGTGGCACGATTCTTGTTCAGATTCTCTAATGGAATGGAGATATAACGGAATCGACCAATGAACGGATAGAATTGAATCGAATGAAAGTTCTCTTTGAATTTTCAATATGTTGTATCCGATGGTCAAAAATTGGACATGGTATTAGGCGAATATAATAACGTAGGAGGTCAGATTAAATAGGTCAAATATTTTGGATTCTTATTGTAATAAAGGGATGAAGAGGACGTGTCTATTTCTGGAGTTATATATATTAGATACTGTAAAGGGAAAGTTTTACAGGTGATCTTTAGGTCCTTGGGTGCCAGGTATAAATTCCTAGAGGCTCGCACAATTATGTAGCTAATAGACGGCAGGTAGAAGAAGTGCAGGTGAAACGAAAACAGGAATCAAGTTTATGGAATATTTAATGTGTTTCTATTTTATACATATGTAATTGAGGATACGAACTCGTTGGAATGGAAAGGTGTAATTTAACAAATATTCAAAAATAAATCCAGCACCTGACGACGCTGCAAGATTGATTCGGAAGGGGCTCCGATATGTGCAGCGACGCGTGTCGACTTGCTTATCTTCAATTATTGCGTTGATTTAATTTAAAAGCGGTAATTAATTGGGTAATAGACATACCAGTGTACTGGAAAAGACGTGCTTTGTATATACATGCATGAGTACGCGTCAGAGATTCATGTCATCATTTTGACATCAAGTACTGATGGTGAGAATGACAAGTAATGAGAAAAGGATGGGGCCGAGAAAACGTGGATTTTCTTGGTGATTCAGGAACTTGATGAGAAAAATGCCAATTGCTGATGGTTTAATTCGATGTCATGTAAGTTTTAAATAATGTGAACATTCTAACCTGGATGAAACGTCACTGGCTGGTTATTCATTTGATTTCATATTGTTATGATTGATTGATTGATTTGATTTACAGGCCGTTTATGATGATGCGTATTAATTTCAAGCTCATTCTTCTTATACTAATTGTTGCGGTAATTAGTTCAATATTGACATCCTGGAATAACTGTGGCAATCACTTCTTCTTTAGATCATCAGACTGGAAGACACGATTTCAACACAAGGTATATTTTTTAGACGAATCATATTGGCTCTGGAGTTTATTGTGATGATTCTGTTATCTTTTAAGCAGACTAGTTTACAAGATCGGTTGGCTAATGAGCCTGGATATCAAGAGATAGATTGTTATATAAATGGAGGGTACTCAATTGGATGTCGAAAGGAAGGAGATGAAGTCTATGTTCCATTTTCCTTCATACACAAATATTTTGAAGTATGTATTAATATGTATTTTATTCTCTAAATTTGTGAAGTCGCCATTGTATAATATTGAACAACTAGAAGATTCAACTCTTTTACAGATTTATGGTAAGCTAGCGATATATGATGGACTGGAGAGATTTGAATGGTTACATAGTTATTCAAAAATCGTGAGCCCTAAGGGCAAGTATGATTCTCGTGGTGTGTTCATGACCTTCGAAAATTACAATGTGGAAGTGCGCGAAAGAGTAAAATGCGTTAGTGGTAGTGATGGAGTGCCAATATCTACTCAATGGGAAAGCCAGGGTTATTATTACCCAACACAAATTGCGCAGTTTGGCCTTTCGCACTACAGTAAGAATCTCACCGAGCCAGAACCTCATAGAAAGTTAATTGAAGATTCAGACAGAGTAAAACAAGACTGGTCCGTACCGCAAGGTTGTGTAGTGATAAGGATCTATGATAAACGCGTTGGTAGTTACGTGTTGAAATATGCAACACCTGAGACAAGCACATCTGGAATATCTTTAAAAATGGATCATGTACTGGACTTCGTACTAAAGTTGGATTTATGTATAAGGGACAATAGTAGCATTGCTATTGAATTACAGTCAAGGGAAAAAAAAGATACTTACTATTTACATTACACTACTGGGAACCTAGTTTTGAGCACCGTTAACAATCACATCTACTATGGAATAGGCCTGATGAACAATCGCTGGAAACGATTGACAAGGGATCTCGTAGTGGATTTACAAAAGGGACTCAACTTGAACGACAAGAACAAGAAAAAACTCTCTAGGTCTAAGCTCAAGGTACAATTTCCCACAATCAATTCAAATTTTCAAGATATCACTACGTACCAATACAAATATTAATCCTATCTATCGTATAGGTTGTTAAAATGGTTCTCTATGGTTCTGGTATGATTGACAACGTGACGCTGTCAACCAGCGAACACATGGAGCAATTCTACGATGCTGCCCGCTGGTTCGTGGCAAATCAAAATGTAACTTCGGGTGGTTGGCCCAATCCTGTTAGACGAAAAGTCGCCAGTGGAATGGCCACTCTAGAGCCAGGATGGTAAATAATATAGTCAATGTTAATAAAAATAATTCTCTAAATCGTATCCGACAATCTACAAGTCATTACTTCGTTACAGGTATTCCAGTATGGGTCAGGGTCACGCAATTTCTGTATTATCAAGAGCCTATTATCATTCAGGCGACGAACGATATTTACAAGCATCAGTAAGAGGCCTCCGACCTTTCAGAGTATCATCCAGCAAGGGCGGCGTGGCAGCTACGTTCCTAGGCAAATACGTCTGGTACGAGGAGTATCCTACAACACCCTCGTCCTTCATCCTAAATGGATTCATCTACTCCCTCTTGGGTCTGTACGACCTCAAAAGTATAGCCACTGGTAAAGACGCAGACGAGGCTGCTATACTTTTCGACCAGGGTATGGCCTCGCTGAAGAACATGATCATGCTCTATGACACAGGCTCAGGAACGACCTATGACCTAAGACACTTCACACTTAAAACGGCTCCTAATCTCGCCAGATGGGATTACCACTCGACTCATGTCAATCAACTTTTACTTCTGAATACTATTGACAACGATCCGATCTTTACCACCACAGCCGAACGATGGATCGGATACATGAATGGGAAAAAGGCGGCCCACAATTAGAGCACTTAACTTGAAACTCTCTGCTGTACTTTAGTACTTCTTTTTTTTTCACGCTACGATATTAAAATTTGAGAGATTTATTTTATATACTACATCGGACAAAGATGAGGATGATCTGTTTCGTTTAGCATTCGTACGTGAAACTCGTGTGATATTTGTGATAATGTTGGTTCTAGAATACTCAAACGATTGGGAATTTGTTTTATATAATATTCATTAATCAAATTGTGCAGCTTATTAGAGAATATAGAATCAACATTATTCGTAATTTATTAGTACTCTCGGTACAGCGCTCTACTGTACTTACTATCAATACATAGATGAGACAGGGTAGTGGTCAATATAAACTATATTATAGGGGAGAAATGAATAGTTACTAATGCATCAGTTGACGTATCTTAATGATGGCGCTTGTACGTGAATCCTTACGCTTGCTTCGGGTGGCACAACTTTTGCACTGCTGGCAACTTATTGTGAGTACTTTGTAAAAGTGAGAGAAATTGTTATTTATTAAGGAAACAATGATTGTAAATGATGATGATAATTATATGAGTGAATTTTTAGGTAGAGCCGTCTACTCGCGTGAATTAAAATAATACATTCCATATACGATACGAGATAATAGGATGCTCGTCGTCGCGACCACTAAGATTAGAAGCCCTGTAGAAGACGAGCTAATTTTTATTTTAAAATTCGCGTTGATCCTGTTAAGGAACAATGAAAAAGGGAAATCTTGTAGATTAACTTATGAGGATGAAGTAGGATTATGAAATAAATTTACGTTAATTTATTATACACTATGCTATTATTATTTACCATGATATCCACTGTGTTATAGGCAATAATTAATCAAGGGACGGATAACAGAATGTGGACAGAGGATTTTGAAATTTCATGGAGTCGATTAATGCTTTCCTTTTCTTTTTGTACAAATTAATTAGCGCACCTATACCGACACTTATATCTACCGTCCATACTATGCTAGTACATTTATTATATTTCTTTAATAATTTGGCTCTATGTTTTATAATACAAATATGATCTGGATTCGTGGAGGCTCGGTTGGGCAATAATAGAATTAAAAATGCACCGAATAGAAGTGATAATGGGGATTGGTAACTAGTACTAAGAGATATTCAAGAGGAAAGATTGTTTAGATAATTACCCTTAAATATTATGAAAATATCCAAAGTAGCTGTCCGTTTCGTGTTCTGCGGTGTCCGACGAGAGATCCCCAGTGTTACAAGGGATGGTTGGTATGGTGGAACCCTGGAGAGTAAATCCATGATAATCTTCCTGGGCAGAGGCGAGTGGTTCTAAGGGCGAGGGTAGATTGGCGTCGGAGCTATGAGAATCGTCAAGGAGACTGTCAGGAGTATCCTTGTCGAAAAGGTGATTATCATGGGTAGTAAGATCGCACTGGGTATCCAGACTGATGAGACTCGTATCATCCTCTGCTTTCCCATCCCCGTCGAATGGAGCAAAGTCGAAGGTCGGTGACGGGGTGACGCAGTCTTCCATCAAGGACTTCGAGTCTCCAGGTTGAGTCAGTAAACAATCCGAGTATACCTGGAACGAGAGATTATGTCCAAGGGATTGTGACGGGTCGTTAATAAAGGCTCATGAAGGAAAGATGTAAAAGGAAAAAAGGACGTGATAAAAATAATAACAGGAAGCCGAAGATGCTCTTGTTAGTCTTGTTAGAAGTGCACGTTGCGTCACTCTCACCTGAGAAAATCGATTATATCGTACTAGCGTGTACAAAAGCCATGGAACCAAATTTAAAAAAAAGAAACCTAAAAAGACGTAACTCTCCTTTAGTAGTGAAGGGATGCGGGTTAAGGACAAATCTCACCTGAGGAATTATCGGCGGAGGCAACTGGTAAGACTCTACGTCTTCGCTGTCCAAATTAGTCGGTACTCTCTGACATCGTGTTATCAGCAAGGGTGTCTTCTGTATAGTTTCATTCAACTTAATTTCGACATCCTCGTGGAATTGGATCATCTCGTTCTTCAGCAATTCGGCTTCTCGAACAATCTCGCTGTTCTTCATCTTGAGCTCGTCCAGCAGAGTAATGTGCTCACACATTAGGTGTATATTCTGAGAACAATTCGATGAGCAAAAGAATGTAATTACTTACAATTAATCAATGATCAATAGTTTATATCATTACCTCACATATGGTGAGCGCAGAGTCCCAGGTATTGGCTGGAACTCGTTCACCTGACATATAGGCATCGAAATCCTTCTCAGTCATGTTCAGGGATTCTGCAGTGAGGTTCTCGATGAAAGATACGGCACAGCAGAGATTTGTGAAGTAGTAACCACCCTCGCCAGTCATTAGACGGCTGGCGTTGCAGAATCTTGTTATGAAATTTATGTTACTCTTGAGTCTGGCTGGATTTGCCTTGAGGACAATGAATATCAGGGCTGGTAAGAACTCATCGGCTGATGCTGGACCACCTACGGACTGCTGTAGAAGCAGAAAGATATTTCTGCAACAGTGAACGACGCAGGCGAGCTTCTCCTGTGGAGCTTTTACTGAGTCCATGTTTAGCAGGTCTGTGATAGATGTGTAGACTAGCTCACGAACCTCTGAACTGGTTTCATGTATTCGACATTCTAAATTTTTTCCACTGACCCAGTTCAGTTGACGTATTCTATAAGAGTAATATTATTTTAAATGATTTCTTTAGAATGTAGTTCTTTTTCTTGAGCTCGAATGTTAAACAGACCTGTTCTGAATGGCAAGATCCTTCTCCTCATCGGTAGTGGATGGTGGACAGAAGAGGATCCTGTACAGAAGGGTCATAGCAGACCTCTCTACGTAGTCTAGGAGCCTTTCCCGAATTTCAGGAGCAACATCTGAAAATGTAGTTCCCATTACTCATTTGATATTGTTGTGACAAAATAATTGAAAATAATACTATACCTGTGTAGTTGGGACTATTTTCCATACGTTTAGCAAATTTCTGATAAAATGTTTGAGTGATTTCGGATAATTCATCGATTTTCTTAACATCTTTACTCTGAAGAATACTTTTGACAAAGGACAGGATGCACTTGCGCACATCCTTCTCTGCTGGAGTTTCTGCAATAAGTGCTATCAGATCTTTATTCTCGGCCTTAACCTTATCCAAGTCTGGGTTGTCTTTCGTTAATTCCTGCAGAAGCTCTTCATAACCCTGAGCTATAGATAACATATTATATAAATTACACTGATAAACGAGCAATAGAAAATGGTTGCTATAACAGTTCTCTTTGTGAACTTTACCTCTCATCGTAGGTTTTCTGAAGACTGACAACAACTTGTTTTTCTTATCTTGTTGACGTCTTTTCTCTTCAAACTTGTAAAATCCTGATACAGCTGTACGGCCTGCACCCTCACTGAGCAACAATTATCAATAAAAATGATTGAAATTCGAATTATCTGTTCTAAATATAAAACATTACCTATCATGGCTCTGTGCCCCAGTGGCACCTTCCTGTTGTGCTCGTTGCTTCTGAAGATGTTCTCGGTGACATTTACTGCAATATCCTTGCCACTCGGCGTTTCCATAAAATCCGCAACCATTCTTACATTTGAGATCGGCCTCTCCGATACGAAGTGTTGGCGTTTTTGTGGTGTACATTATATTATTTAGGAATTACGTTAAGCTTTTCCACGACACGGGAGAACCTGTCACTTTTTAAATCATCGCGAAATACAAGTTGAATACATTTCGGTCTACATTGATATAACCTCGTTTTCATCTGACATTTCAGGATGAGGCGTATTATAACACAGTAGTTCTCAAACGTTTGAAAGAACGTTACAGCAGTCTTGTTATAAAGATAAAGGTGGATAAAGGCGAACGCGTATAGATCATAAACGCCCTGAGCAGATATGTATTATATATCCATATTACATAATTGCCAATGCTGATACACAGTGAATGGTTAATATTTCTTTAGGTTAACATAATTCATTGTAATCTTAAAATTTGTACCTTTTGGAGATTATCTAATCAAGAATGCCCTTCCGCCGATGCTGAGGACTTATCATCTTGAGATTGCAGTGATTTTTTCATGTGGGAATGGATTGGAAGATTTACCAACTGATAGTGCTATATATAGGTTATCTAGGCCTTTCCGTTGAATCTCAATGTTTAGAGAATAATGATCCTTATAAATGTAAATTAGGGACCAAGACTCCTTACAGATTCATAGCTAATCTCAATGATTCTCAGATCAATTATCCAGGTATGTTGAGTATTAGTGTTCCTTATTATTGTTAGTTGAATTGTTTATTGTATTATAATGGATATTCATATATTTAGGATGTATCGAGAAAAAAATTTGGCTCTTGGTACGGCATGGTACACGATTCCCAGGAAAAAAATATGTTCCAAACATGATGTCCAAGCTTCCTCATCTACAGGAATTGATATTGTCAAGCTATGTGGCAAATAAATCAAGACTTATGTCCAATCAGATTTCTCAAATTGCCAAATGGAAACTTAATTTTGCTGAGGATGCTATTATGAAACTTGCTGAAGAAGGTGAAAGGGAAATGATCGATCTGGCTGAAAGATTTCAGTCGAGATTTCCTACACTATTCCCAGAAAAGTACAGCAATCTTACATATAAAGTAATTGTCATTTGTTTCTGATAGCTTTAATGTAAAGTTGAAAACTAATATATTTTGTTACAGTTTAAATACACTGCAACTCAAAGAACAGAGGAAAGTGCAAAACATTTTGCGCTTGGGTTATTTGGATTCCAAGGAAGCAAAGACGTTTGGTTTCCTCAACCAGAATATAGAGACCCTATACTACGAGTAATTACCAAATTTCTATGATAGTATAATCATAAAGCAGTATATTAACCAATTTATTTTTAGTTTTATAAACGGTGTCAGCGATGGCGCAAGGAAGTAGATAAGAATCCAAAGGCATATGAGGAAGAAAAAAAATTCATACAGAGTTCTGTAGTTTCCGATACATTGAAAGACATTTCCAGTCTTTTAGGATTCCAAGTAGATTACGGTGCGTTTATAATATAAAATACAAATTTAAGACTCTTGTGCTTTTCCCACCAATAAACATCTTCAGAAATGTTTTTCAGATGCTGCCAATTTAATGTATACAATATGTGCTTTTGAAACAGCTTGGTACAGTAATTCAGAATCTGCTTGGTGTAATGTTTTTCAGCCAAAACATTTCAAAGTCCTAGAATTTGCAGAGGATCTAAAGTATTATTGGATTGATGGCTATGGGTATCCTTTAACATATGAGCAAGCATGTCCTGCACTGCGTGACATGTTTAATTTTTTCCAGTAAGTAAATAAATCAAGTATCCACCAACAGTCTTACTAAAGCATATCTATTTCAGATCCAAAGAAGACGCTAACGTTACTGCCTACTTTACACATTCTGGTACAATTTTAAAATTACTTTCTCTGATAAGAGTTGCGAAAGACATAGAACCATTAAAGCATGACTCGTATACTTTACACGAAGACCGTCGTGTATGGAGAGTCAGTATGATTGATGCTTTTGCATCGAACTTGGCATTTGTTCTTTACGAGTAAGATAAAATCTGTGCAAGAAACCATCAACTTATTTTTGATCACTAATTCTTTCTTTAACTTTTTTTAACATTGATGTTATTTCAGCTGCAAATCTAAGAATCCAGCTATTTTGGTAATGCATCAAGAACGAATCGTGCATCTTCCAGGATGCCCAAAGAACATGCCTTGTCCACTTTCTATCATGAAAAATCTTTACCCGGACAATGAGGAGGAGTGTCAATTCGATACCATGTGCAGTCTAGACAGCAATGTTTAAGAGTCCATGATTTTTATTTGGAGCAGTCTCTACCTGAAATATTTAGTTGCCTTTCAGTCGTTCATCATTACGCAGACTGTTAGTTTACATTGGAGGGTCAGCATCTGAAGCCGAAGCATAAAAATAGTCTGTACGTTATAAATCATGGCTCAGCTTAATTGCTTGAACTCGATTCTGTAAACGTTCTTAAACATTTTTTACATATAAGACATTATTTTATACATTGACGCTATTATTGTGATAATTCAATAATACGTAGAAATATATATATACAAGGAAATACTCCAGCATGGATTAAGAACAAATATTAACATTACACCTCGTAATCTGTAATAAATCTTCTAACGGTCTCTATAACGCACTGAATGGACCATCTACAAGGTATCTAAGAAGAAAAGAGTTTTAAAGCCATATAAAACTTTTGCTGCTAGTAAACGGGTGCTGAAAGAAATTCTCTAGAAATCTTTATAGTGAAGTCCAAGAGTAGCTGGCCAGGGTCGTACTCAGGAAATATTAACTTCTAGAGCACAGTCAAGATATTCGTACCAGCAGAAAGTCACGAAGCGAGTTTCACAAGAAATTGAAGGAGAAAGAAACTATAAGGGTTTGATAATGAAAAGGTACCTCGTCGAAACTGTAAAAGATCAAAGAGCAACCATAGGCCACTGCACCCATTACCACCTGATGAAAATTACAGATACTCCTTTTTTTTCTTTCACTCCCTTTATCTTTCTTTTCGACATTATAACTCACCCTTCGCATCATAACAACTACAGGCAGTAGATCATACATATATGTATATAGATACAATTGTTCAGTGTTCCAGATATCATCATTCGGATTCATAATTATCCGAATACTCTTCCGCCCTTGTTGTGCCCCATATTCGCTAAACTCCGGACACAAAGAGCAGGTCTTTAGGCGCCTCTTTGACAAGAAAAGAGAGAGAAAGAAAGAAAGAATGTATCCTCTATTACAAGAGTCTTCAAGAGAAGGAGTACAGTTTCGGCTAGAATTCGATCAGCTGTAGTTCTACTGGAAGAAAAGGGCGAATACGTGATCAACCATGTGCACATAATGTAGCCCTGGTAAAGCGAACTCAGGCTAACACATAGGACGGTTCCAGAAAATCGTCCCTATCACCTCTATTGACTCCAATCACGAGCACCAAAAAATCAACGCCTTCACTCTCCACTTTTCTTCCATTATGAAAAGCTGAGATCGATCTATCTCGGTTGTCTGCCCGGATATTATTATGGGGATGATACTCTATATGTATACTACAGGGACTGTATTTAAGAGTACACAGAGGAAAAATAAACACGTGGAACGTGTAGGATTAATCAGGAACATATGACGCGCACTAGGCAAGGTAGATAAGTATACCTAGATGCGATATAAACTTGGTATACACTATATCCTATATATCCAGACTGTATAGAAATTATGTGCAAAGGGATAGCGCGTTTCAGGCAGACTTCTTGCGGCACTTCATCTTCCGTATCCGGCTTACATAATCCATAGCAACATCATAACGGCTCCATTTTATGATCTAGTGATTGATATTGAACACGAGCTACTAATTATATGAAATCCAGTTGGTTAAACTTCTGACTGATTCAAATAGTATTTTTTTCTATTCATTTTTGTAAGAGTCAAAGAATTATTGGGTAGCTTATTAGTTCTAGAAGTGAATACTTTTAGTGTATGAATGTTAAATGTATAATTATATTGATAATAAGTCAGGGTTGCTGACGGGGATTTAATAAAAGTAATTAGGAGTCGTTATTATTGGAGCGAACCGTACTATTAATATGGCGACCTGCTTTGAGGCTTATTTAGGGCGCTGACACCTGACGGCCCTTATTTCAATTAGGCCTTTGACTGCAAGTAGATTGTTCAGTACCTGCGCTTCTGGATCGATATGTTTCTGCGTGTCCGTGGTCATGTTCCGAGACAGTGGCGCTCAATGAAAAATAATATGTATCGAGTGTTGAGTGTATAGATTGGAATTAATTTAAATTGAATTAAATGGGGTTGCGTTCTGAAGCACAATGGTACCTGCCTAAAAATAGTTCATTCAGAATAAACGGCACGTCACGGACGCCACAACACTCTTTGTTACCGTCGAATGCGAAAAATTGTTCCATTCGCATCGATCTTACATATTTAACTTTCAAGCCGATTACACGATTGGTTTGGTTTGACTGAAAATTCTTTAAGCGAAATTCCTGCTGCTTCATCCGGGTAATACAATACGCGGGGCGTTAAATTGAAAAATATTTCCGATAATAAAGTTACCTAATGGAATACAGCAGTTATGATACCAGTATGCGTTTGGAATAGTAAATGATATAATTCAAGTTTGATATTTTTGTTTAAATAAAAATAAAATATTACCTTACCGGGAATGCCTGTTGTATAAATACAACGTTTACGTTCGACAATCTAACTTTTCCTCGTAGCTTTTTTTTCATGCAATTGAACCGAATAGATTGAGGCGTAAAACATCCTCAGGGACGATCACTTCCCAGCGGAAGGATCCGAGAGAATATCGGTTCCACGTCTCTGTTTATTATGCCAGGGCGGTTTATACGGTAGTCCCGGGGGCTGCGCCATAAGAGCCACACTGTGTTTTCTTTAGTCGTAGCCAGGATAGTTCCGGAGGAGGTTTCACTAAGACGCTCCTGGTATCCTGACTTCTTTCCTTCCTTCCTTCAATTTTCGTCTACTTATCGCCACCCGTGGTTACTCAGTACAAGAGGGATGCCCAAGTCCTTGACTTCGTCATCGCAGGATACGCTTCGACCGTTAACTGTATCGGTCATAAGCACAACATCTACGAAAGTAATAAAATTATAAACAATGTCAATAATAACTTTTCTATCAGCATTCATAACCAAGTGAACCGTGTTAAAGAAGGATATAAAAATTTTAACGACAGTTAATTTCTAAATTATCAAAAAGTTATCTCTGTGCTCCAACGAGAATCTACAGCTCTGTGTTTTACAAAATTATTTTTAAAAAATCTGTAAAGACATTAATATAAAGTTTTACTCTTCTTTTTTTCCAAGGAGGAACGAAGAAAAACCGGACGCTTCGTTGCTGGCGGTACTGCACTAACTCTTACATTGCTTGCATTGCACCATGGACTTCTACGCAGTGCATCCACCATTGCAGGTATCTTCATACCAGTAATAATAATGCTGGTGTACGTCCTATGGGTCCTGTATTCTGCACGACGGGACAGACTAAAGGTGACAAAGAATAATAATAGCCCAATGAAAAAGTATTGACCGATAAATCTAATAAAACAAAAAAAAATTTCATTGTTCCATTCACAGTTTAAACAAAGAGCTAACATTTACATTGCCATGTGAGAAGTATATTGCATTTGAAACATACAAGGAATTTAAAGGTTTCGTTAGGACCACCGTGTAGAAGGGAAACAGAAATTTAAAAGGCATACCCGGCGTTATCTCGGTGCATGAGCAGAACGAGTAAAACTTTCATGCGCAAAGCACATTTACGAGGTATTCTGCATATTCTCTTCGGCCGGTAGTAAAAAAAATTTTTTTCCCTTTTCTTTTTCCTATATGTATACTACATTGCTCGTAGTAGTAGCAATTTTCTTGCCGGTCTACACAAGCTAAAACATGAGAAAATAAACTATCGATACAAAGTTAGGTTAGGTTAGGTTAAATTCGTTGAGTCAAGTAAATATTAAATTAATGAATATTATTTTATAGGCACTCAGACGTGCATCGGCTATGCAACTGATGAACGTTGTTTCGACTCAGCCCATCGAGGATAACGTTACTAGTCCAGCAGACATTAAAAATGAATCTAAGGACGTTACGTAAATTCAATATTTTATAACTAATTATTCATTCATTGTTACCTCATTATTATGAACCGGATGAAATTGTTTTTGCTTGGTCGTTGAAAATAAAAGGCAGGCTCAACGTTCTTTTTCCGTAAATAATAAATTGTATAATATGCCGTCAAATTATACTGTAATAGGATAGACCTCTGCCCAGTGAAATATTTATCTTTCATTTTTATATTCTTAAAAAAAAAAGATTAAGAAAAATCTTTCCCAACGTCTTCGCGTCAGTCGTACGTGTGGGATAACTCAGACAGCTGTCAAATATAAGTTTTCCGAGATTCCCTGACACGCTCAAGTTAACCTACAAAGCTGTGCAGATAATGTTAAGGAAACTCGTCTTTCCGCAAGAATGTTTTCCATACAATTTATACATTCAGAAACGCAAGCCAGCCATACTCCCGTTGGTGGTCGTCGTTAACCGGTAAGTGTTTTTGACGTAATATTATTCAACTTAGTGTCACGTTCACTCTGCTTCTCACGTAACATTACGCGTTGACGCAAACGTTCATTCGGTTCTTGTTTTTGACGTAATATTTCGGTTTGGATCATTTAAAAATTAACAAATCTATTCAGAAGTTCCAATGGCCACTGCAATTCATAGGCCTATATTCATTATAAGCACGATCTTAAGGGATCCTCTACCATGCTATTATTACTATATCTATGGTCCTAAGGACTGTGCTTCGTTCCAAACACTGACTATGAATGCGAACCTAAGAGCCAGAGGATGGGAAAGTAGTATTTTTAAAGGCAAGAGGTTACCGAAACTCGAGGAAAGTTCAAATTTAACAAAAGAAGCAAAGTGCCTTTTTAGGTTGTATAGAAAAAATAAGAATGTAAATGATTTCCCAATTTTATGAATCTTTTTCTCTTAAGTATCCTTCGTTATAAACAATTCAACAGTGAGGAGCCGCTTCGTCCATTACTTATTGTCATTATGAATGAATAGCTGAGAAAATTTTTTCCTGAAACATTTTCAGCCTAACGAAACTTGCAGTCATATTCAAAGTAACGTTTCTCTTGTTTCTTTTCGTCTTTCTTTTTTCTCGTTCTCATAACCTACACGTGTCCTATACATATATGATAAAAACTGCAACGGGATTTACAATGTATAAAATTTTTAGTAAACCCAACACACTATGGCTGCCTGTCGAAACTGCATATTCTCCATAATTCAGACGATGAAAGCAGCAATATTGAGGTTTCGCGACCTTTTGCTTTACGACCTTGGGAAAGGTTCCCGACGTGGCTATCAACGCGGCGTGCACTTTTCCAACGCAATTTCTTATGCGAGCGTACCGAGTTACTATTATTGGGAAAGCTTCGAGAGCGAAGCCAGTTTCCACGCTAAAATTCCACGTTCCTGTTCCATCAATAAACTCAACACTGGACGTCAAAGTTACAGAAGATAATTGAAAGAACAAGGTTACGCATTCACAGATTGACATTTAGTGCTTGTGCGTTAAAATTATTGAAAATTTAAACGTTAAAATTTATTGAAAATTTATTCTATTGCTAAATTACGTCTAGCACTGATTCATTAATTTTATCAAGCGCCATGGCCGTCATTCTAGAAACGTTAGACGGATTTGCGTGCATGATTAATAAATCCAGTACATTAGCAGGCTAGATTGAACGTTTGTAAATATCTCATTAACCGTATACGGATGCCTGTTTATAAATTGCGTATCTAATGTAACGTAATGCGTACGTGCACAGCGAATAGCAAGTGATGTACCTGTGTAACCATGCTTCTACGCTGCTAATTTATAAATACTGTGTTACGCATCTGCAACGGAACATTTCAAAATCTCATGTTACCGTACTGACTCCTCGACGTGACACAATAGGTAGTCTAGTGCATACAGTATACGTAGGCTCCAGTCTGGTGGTACTATTTTCAGTTGATCCACTATACAGAATCTACCAGCGGATCTGATTTATCCAACATACGTTTAGATTTATTGAAATGAACATTTGAAAGACTTTTTTGCCATTCGTAACAAGATTTATCGCATTGTAGAACCGTATACGTTCTCGTCGAATCGAATAGCTGCTACTCGACATTTTGTATATACAATAACGTCTGACTAAACTAAAATCCAGTTCCGTTGATTTCACTTAGGACACCTAGTACGTAGTGTCACAGTATACCGGAGACGTTAAGGTCGTATCTCGAGCCCTGTTATTGTCGCAGCTTGCGGATTGCCACTAACCGCGGGTGGCACAGGAGCTTTCCGTTTTCCGTCACAGTATGATAACTTGGAGCTGCGGGGTAGAGGTATCCTGGTGAGCAACGAGAACGGAGAGGATATAGTCGACAAAAGTGCCACATAGTACGAGGTGGCGTGTTAATATCGAAACCGTTTTTTACTCAGAGAAAGCCTGCGACCAAGGTCCATTTCCTTAATTAAGCAGTCACTGCAATTAATCGCTGGTATCGGGTGGCTGTAGGAAATCTGCAACGCAAATAAGAGAATGTTATTTTGACAAATTAGAGAATCAAATTGACTCTAATAGTTAACTGAGCCAAATAAAATATAGTGAGTTGTGGTACAGAGGATCTTAGTGTAAATTCAAAATTTATGTAATTTTACATTCTTTACCTTTTATTCCTTGACTGTTCTATTGTAGATAGTAAACTGCCTATGAATTATGACTCATTCCAATAAGGCGGATACGAGCGATTACGTGGTTGTAGCTCACGGTGCAATATTTACTGCATCCGAATGGTATGTGCTTATTTCGTTAGCAGACGGCCGCAGGATGCAATTATTGACATTTGGCATAGTACGCGTGAAACCTCGATTCGCGATCGTGCCCCGGTTTATATATAATTCGATGACTCGGTGTGGATGCTAGATTGAATTCGTCAGATGTAAATACTAATTGATTTTGAAAGTATAATTTATGAAAAGCCTTTCCATGGTGAAAATTACAGCTGGAAGATTTGCACAGCGTGATTGTTATTCCCTGAGTCGAAAGAAGGCACAACTGGTATACTAATTTTAAAGTCAGCTTTGATTAAGCAAATGACCAGAAGTAAAAGTCCCATGCTATTTTACTATTCCGAGGTCACAAGGAATGAACGGAATGAAGCCTCATCGAAGTTCCATGTTGAAAAGTTGCTTGCAGCCACTCGAAAGTTAATTGACCGATTATTCCCACAAGAACTGCAGATACCGCAGAAACCAGACTCCCGTGTAATCCGCAGGAATTTCCAAAAGTATGGAGATGCGAGGTTTCGTCGCTAGAGTGCGTGATGGGTTTGCGAAACTACGTGGAAACTCCGGTTAAGTCGCAATAGCCTCCACGTGTCGAGCGTCGCTGTTGAATTTCATGAAAACTAATTCAATTCTTCGATACATCGCCTGAACTGTGAACTATGAACTCCACCGTAGCGATAAAGTATAAGCAATTCAATGTAGACCCAATTCAAGTATGTAATTTCCAACACGCAAGCTGGAATACACGTAGGACGTGCACATAAATCTGAAATAAAAAAGCAATTAATCATCCGGTGATGAATCCATTTAGCTTTTGGCGAAATCGCAAAATTTTCTCCGATACGTAATAACACGTACAATGGAGTAGGTGGAAGTATACTTTTTTAAATGCAGAAGGTTCGAATCACTTTCAGACCCGTTCACCAGGAGTCGGAAGGTAGGTTGGCCATCGTCGTTTGTAAAAGAAATACGTATATATTGCATATGTATGTGAAAAGAGAGAAAAGGGACAATAAGGGAAGGCAAAAAGAAAGACGAGGAATAGGGAAAATAGTACAATGTGAGCTATGGCACGTAAGGGTAAGACAGATACAAAAGACGTATAAGGGTAGCTAGAGGTAGGCAAGGTAGCTGCTGTATGTAACTCTAGGTGTAGGGAGGTAGGATCGTGCGAAGAAGAGCGCCTGATGAGGAAAAGCAGAACAGTCTGACAATCGGGAAGACAGAGAGGTGTAGCGAGAACAAGTGTGAGGGTGCAAGGTAGGAAAGGATAGAGAGGAATTGCAAGGGCGCAGCCGCCGTGGGTGGATATCGCCCGGCACGCAAGGAGTACCGGCCAGAGCTAGCTGGCCGTTCGCCGTTCTCAGATCGCTCGAGGACCTCAGGACGAGGCTGTACGTACAACTTGCTCCCAGGAACACGATATTGCACTGCGGAAGTTCAACCGTTCACGAGGACAGGTTCGATTACACCTGTGCACGTTCTTTCTAGTCTGTACTTTTGCACTCTGCTTATTTTCATAGATTTTTTTCTATCTCCACCTTTCTCCTTGTTACAGTTTATTGCTACAGGTTGCACTTTACTAGGCAACCATAGGTATCCAATTGTTTTCGGTTCTTTTAATTGACACGAGTTTGATTTCACATCATTGATATATCATTGAAGATAATGGCTTATCGAATGTCACCCTCGGGATTCATGGGGGCCATGTCCGTTTCAATTTTAAGTTTTAATATTAACATCGATGATAAATGAATAATGGTATCATAATTATCTATGGCAAGTCTATTTTTTTAACTTGGATATACCGAACACCAACGTCAGGTGTCTTACGGTTTCTGATCTTCTTGTTTGATTTTATGATTTCTCCTGGGTTTATTGTCAGCTTGGAACTTTAAAGTTTATATACGTTAAATAAACGTTTGTGTGCAATAAATGGGAACTCCATTGAGAATACCGGGTTTACTTCCTTTTCTCTTCCTTATAGTGTACAATTCGAGTGGCCCTTTTTCCTTTTATTTGTCCTCTCTTTAAACGCCCCCGTCTCTCCCTTGGAATATGATTATCCATGTGAAAACGACGGACGTACAGTTTCATTTATCATTCTCCCTCTCTCTTTTATCGTAGAGACGACAACCCGGTCTTAACTGTAATATGTGATAACGTGTAATATATTGAATAGAGAAAATCCCATAACTGTACTCACTGATCCACGGTATCCTTTGCTCCTTTAGATTAAATGATATTTATAGTAAATGGGAGGCCTTAATCTTCTCTCTCATCTTGGTCTTGCTTCGCGTTTCGCACGTTTCCTATTTTTTAAACTCTTATCCTTTCAAATGTTGCCCACAGCCGCCGTTAAGCCGACTCGATTAAATTCACTCGAGCCAGAATTTACCTGATACTATTACAAACGTTATAAACACAGTGGGAGGAGCTCGTGCAAAATTGCATCATTTAGTAGTAAACATAGACACGGCCATTGTTCTGTTTTATTACCTCGTCTATGTATGGATATTATCATACCGTAAACATTATAAAAAGACAATGGCCAATTAAGTTTAGCCAGGAGAAAAAAGTTTTGCCGTACTGCGCCAGTACAGTATTTCTCGGTGAATTTTTCAAGTTTTCTTTTGAACATCTCAAAAATCAATTCGACGTAATATCACAGTCATTGCTCATTCTGTAGAATCGTCCTGACATAACCGAACACATCCTGAGATAATAAAAAGTTATTACATCAATATCGTCTCAAGATGAAGCACAGAACGAATATTTATTGTGTGCTTAATAGATATGCAGAGCAATACCTTATACCGTAGTACAGAGAGCTCTGCGAAAAATTCCTCAGTCAACTGGCTGCTTGTATTCTTTTTTCCCTTCTATACAATTTTTTTCACGTTTTCATACCCAGTCGTACATCCCACTATCATTCAAGTCAGGTGTTCCTCCTAGCAGGAAGGAATTGCACGGCTGCTGGATGTTAATGTTGATCTTGCTCCGATTCCAGTTACAGGCACAATAGTGTAGCTACTTTTTAAGTTTTCCTATACGACAATGACCTTTGGGCCAGATTATTAATGTGCTCTTTTTTTTACTTGAGGGGGTTAAAAAGTTTCCGGGCCGAAACAGACTATACTTAAAACTGGAAAATTCCACGGCGTCAGACAAGACCAGAGGGTGTGTGTATTAAGGTGTTCATCAGCTGACATGTTTGCGGGGTAGCAGAGAGATGTAACGTACGCAAGGCAACATTTTACAGTTAATTACCCCTCAACCCTAAAGTCCAATCTTCCGTATGATAAACTTCAACGAATTGTCAGAAGCTTCTATTGAGACTGGTCGGTAATCCGTTTAGTGATACATTGTATTTATTTATTCCATTTCTCATTAAAACAATACATTACTCCACCCTACACCCCATTAGTAGTAAGTACCATTACACTCTAATGAATCGTACTAAAGAGATTTTCATTTTTTCAATTACCTATTCTGCATATGCTCGTTGGAGCAAAATTACACGTCTACAGACTGGACAGTCATTCGGGGTAATGAACCGCTGTCGTACTTAATTGATTAATTTTAACAATAGTATACCAAACCTAATGAAACCGTATCCACTATATATTAGTGCCTAGCCCTGTATCACGATTACGACTAACGCACTTTAGTTCTAAATAGTTATAATGTTACCTTACAATATAGTGCACGATAAACTAGTACGCATTGTTATTCGCATTGATGATGGAGAATTGTCGTCTGTTATCAGCTATTTTCTTACTGTCTCGAGCCTTCCAGGAGAAGCGACAGTGTTCTTAGATACAGAAAATTTTAGTAGCCAAACGTTGTAGTAGACATTGAAATTCGCCTCGTTACAGTAGTCACAATCTTGAGAGAGAATAGAAGCGTAGCACACCTAAAATAATTAAAATAACGCAAGGTAATATTCTTTTCACATTTGTTTCAAGCTCTTCTATAGTCTCACCTCTTAAACTAACATTCTCTCTGATCTCTGCGACCTTCTTTTTTTCATCCTCCACCATCTTCTGGATGAAACTCTAACGTTCCGTCTCATGTTTTAATGCATACCTTGTAAGTAATTCATTACGTCTTTTTCTAAGACTTCAATGATCGTATGCAGCGCAGCCCTGTTAGTTATTGATTGCTCGATAGGTCAGCGTGCCTACACGCGTCTAATTACACGTCCTCCGGAAACAATTGGTTAATTAATCGTCGAGCTATTTAGCGGCGTTAATGATTACGCCAATAAATAACTGTCTTACTATAGGCGCTGTACACAGTTTGTGGCAATGGCAGTTATTTTATAAATATACAGTCTACAAAACTTCATCACGTGAAGCAGAGTCTTACCACAAGGATATTTGTTATACGTATTTTAAGGGCACGAAGATGTTTTGTAGAAGCGCTAGAATTAATTCTCTTTAGAGCCTGGCGTTAGTTGTCTAGTTATTAAGGGATTTAACCCGGGCCAGATTTGCCTTTTCCGGGAAAGCACGAACCCGTATCCCTTATCATAACACTCGAGACCTCGATGATAAAGCAACATGGCCCTGGACGACGTGAAAAGGTTTTTTTTTCTGATTAGATATGCAGAATTATCGTGGCACTCCAAGTGGCCCCTTCCTGCCAATCGCAAAAACCTTCATGCTCAAGCCTAACCTAGGAAGCTTCAATGGCAGGATATCCTTCCCTGTAGAAGAAATCAACATATCAATGCAGTCGTACATGTTTTCCATGAGAATAGAAATATATATTGAATGTTGTGCGACTCACGTTTTTCATGAAAAGTGAAGATGGAGTGAAAATGTCATTGATAAGATTTTAGTACGGTGGCCATTACTTTTTTTTGTACAGCTGCAATCCAAAAATTTTTATCAACGTTTTTACCAACGCCTGTATATATATTTATATTTTTTATTACTGCGTACAAACTCGTTATACGTCTTCTGATAACGTTACCAGACAAAATGGTCTCACGACTACACTTGTTAGTCTTATGTTTTTCAAGTGCTAATGATACCACTCTCGTTTGAACAATTTCCTTCGGGCATTTTGCAAAAGTAGTTATAATACGTCTTGCGAATCATCATTCAAACTGACAGTTTGCGGAGTCAAATCCCAAGAATTTTCGCCGAGTTTCCCTCGGAGGTAGTCAAGTAGGAATAAATGCGTTAAGAGTATTAACGACTGAGGGGCTCCCTAAAGCGAATATGGCGTTCTGAACTCTACCGATTTATTTCCCGCACCTGTTACGCGATCTGTTATATTTTTTTCTTTTCTCTCTTTACACTTTTCCTTTTCCCTCGTATTTTACCTTTCTCTCACCCTCTCTATAACTCTTACCTTCGTTTCATTTGAAATATCACGGCACCTCACATTAAGATGTCTAAATTTGATTACGCACTTGAAAATTACTTTCAGTCCAAAATGGGAAATACGCTGCTGGGCGAAAGTTTATATACTAAATTAATTACGGTTACTTATGTATTATGAGAGTAAATATGCAAACGATACATTAATTTATCATATCGAGATACATGAATTTTCATTTTAGATCTTTTAGTACTGATTCTGGTATACAAATATTAATTCTTCGTCGTAAAATAAATACATATATATATATATAGTATGTGCATGTATATATTTGACTGCCATATTTTTGTGATCGAAAATTTTTTTTACACAGTCAATAGATATCTCTTAATTACCTAGATATCAGTCCCGCTTAACTGCTTTGCAAGATAGGATTTATTATGTTTGTTTACTTACGTGTAATCTGTGTTTACCAGCTTTGTTTCACTGCGCATATTTCAATGGCGTCAGTTTCAATGGCTTGTACAGGTGTGAAGAAGTCTAGTCATTTTTTTTCTTTCCATTTCTTTAGGATTCGACCTTTCGTGTCAGAACATCTGACAATGTTCCAATATTTTTTTTCGCTGGTCCAGCAAGGATTCATATAGAAACGCTTGCGCGGAAAGATGAAAACCATATATTTTTCCGAACCACATATATGTCCAATGTTGCTTCTCTGGGACCTAGAAATATTTTTCTATTGACCGTGTTATTTTTCTTTCACCGTGTCATGTAACATTGAAGCCTTCATATACTATCGCTTACATAGTGTCTATTGGAGATATTGTGTACCTAGTCAGTATCTATACCGTAACATGCGTAAGGACGTGGCTAGGTAAAGGTCAATCTTCATTGAACCTTAATCACGATTGCAATCTCATTTGCAATTCTCAGCTCGACCTCGCTTTCGGCCTATTAGGAAATAGCCATGGAAATGAAGTTGTCGGCCTCGAGGAAAGTAATATTTCAATTACTAAAGAGAAAAATGTGGAAAAGAGTAATAGAAAATACGTTTGGACAAATTACATTAAAGAAATTCATTTTACATTCCATCAACATGCCACTCTTCGTTATTTATTTAAAGTTAATTTTATCACAAATATAAATTCTTCTCGCGGAATCGCCACGAGAATCTAACGATGCCATTTTTAAATTATTCCGGGGAAATTCAGGTTGTTCGAAAAAAAATAGATACAAAAAGACGTTGCGACAAGTAAAACATGAGTAATAAAAAAAGACAAGGAACAATTAAAGGAAAATGTATGACAAAATTATTCCGAAAAGTTTGTACGAACAGTGTAAAATCAATGGAGTCCTCTTAACACGGAGATTCTGATTATATATTCGATAACGAATTCTTAGGCGACAACCCTTAAGATCATTCACATGGAAATGATGCGTCGCCTCCAATGAATTAACGCGAGTCAACCTAAATTCTCCAATGCTAATGTCCTGACAAAGATCGCGGAGCCACAAACGAAAATACATGGCAGTCAGTGCTTGAGGCGGCCATACAACGCAACATAACCCCTACAGCTTTATATTTATTTACTGACCATACGCACGTATGCAACAAAGAACAAAAGTATAAGAGATTTCAACGTACATGAATTGGATGCTACTTACGATTAGCTTAATAGCACCAATTTATTACGACAGGATTGTCTGGTGTGTATACACATATTACTACCTTGGCGATATCCAACGCCCTGTGTAATCCCGGCAATCCGCTTACTTCACGCAAAAGGTGATAATTGCTTGTTCTCTGGTTAAATAGTCTCTCCTCTTTCTCTCTCTACCTCTCTTACACATATTCTCTCCTTTTCTCACTTCTTGTTTCCGCGAGAACAAGGCAATTTCAAACCCACAAACTGAAGGTGAACTGTTACCTGTGCACTACGCGCTGGGTCAAACTTCCACAATGAATCCGGTAGTTGCGTTACCTCCACTGTTTGGTTCTCGCACGGCGGAGTCTGTTTTCCCTTGAGAATACGAGGAAACAATTGGTGAATCAACGTGTACAGATAAAATCACAAAGTGCATTGAATTCAACGTGACAGCTACAACTGAGTTTGCTATGAATAATAGATAGAATATTGCCCTACGAACCTTGTATGCGTACCTAACCTCTATTTGTGTAATTCGTTAAAGTTGAATACAGCTAATGAATCAACGTGAATTTTCTTATATTAACGTTGTTAAGGGAAGTAAAGTGTAAACGAGACACGTGTCGGTTAATTTTCGTGATTCTGTTTGGTTGTTGGTAAAGCAGAGTCGTACTTGCATGTATTTAAGCAGCTGGTATGCGCATACATATAGCTGAATGCCGTAAGAATGCAGAAGTTCAGGACTGTAAGAAATTTACGAAGAAAACTGGATAGCAGCTTCCGGTGATGGTAAAACAGCAAAGTATCAGGGCATGAATTTCGCATGCGAATTGACCGAGTTTTCTGAGGGCATTGATTTGAAAAAAATTGCTCGCCTTCGAGAAGAGTTACGAGGACGTGTCCCGGGTGCGTTGTCCGTGTCGAGAAAAATTCCAAAGTGCATATACCGCATCCGTGCTTTCGGGGTTCCCCGACAACGTGGAGCCGGCCAAGTTCCACTGACTCTCCAGGTCATTGCTCTAGTTTACATGCATCGATAGAGTCTGAGCACGCACATTCACACATAGGATGGGTATACTGTGTATGGTTCCGCAAGTATGGCAAGCTCTATATACACATATATATATATAACGCTCACGACTAGTCTCTCCAGCCAGGGACTTCTGCAAGCTGTCTATCGCACAAGAAATTTACTATTATCGCCGTGCCGTTGCTCCAGTTCTCCTGGAACGACTTCCAGTTCGACGTACATAGGAGTCAGTCACCTAAACTGTGCCAGTGTGAGAGAAGCCTTAAAATATTTTTCCAAAGACTTCATTGGCTATTAAGCACAATTTAGCATCACTGTCTATATGTATATATATATACAGAACTCTAGTGCTATAAGAATGATAATACCATAAACTAGAATCAGAATAATTGAAAGATGCAATGAAATTTATGAGACAAAGGATTTACTTTTCTTCTTTTTAGTAAATACTAGACTGTCTTTTAGACTCTTACGTATCAAGGTGTCGATGAGCCTGTCTCTCTCGCACTCCTGGTAGGTATAGCAGACGCCAAAACTCTTTTCTCCTGCCTTACTGGTCGATCCAATTGGACATTTGCCATTTGATATTTAAGAGTCTTACTTTCTTTTTGTTATAAAATTTATTTAAGGCATTGGACCAGATACAAGAATTGAGGGTAGCTGCGTGGGTCTGTGAGATTCTTTTGAATTTTTGTATATGGGAATTACATGGACTCGGTAAATATCCGTGACACCATTCGATTCCTATTATTGACTTAATGAAGTAAACGTTCACGAGGTAGTGTGTTATTTAAAGGTGGAGATGAACGATAATCTTATCGATTGTACTCACACACTATAGTAACACCCTGATCGATTTTACAGTTTGTATTTTTCCAGGAAAGCATTTCACCTCGGAATTTCCTGAAGAGACAAATTTACCATCGACCCTGGGAGAACTGCTTTTCCTGATAATTCTCATAATTTCTATATTTCTCTTACTTAACGTCAACGAAAATGGCAAGACTTGCTCCTCCTTAATGATATAATTAACTTCATTAGCTCACTCGTCAATGCGATCTTGCAGACACCTTTAATTGAATATTATCGTTAAGCCCACTGCGAATCGGATAAATATTTTTTGTGATAAATTTATATACTATATTACTATATTATACACAGAGTATAGGAAACAAACTCGAAACACGATGAATTATTTAATTGAACAATCGTTATACATATAGCTATACTGTTATAGTATACATGATATATAACTGTATTTATATGATACACGGCGCAATAACAAATGGCTCAATGTATTATCTACCAAAATATCCGTTAAATTATTTCCACGCTGATATATATAGTTCTCAATCAAACTTTGTACTATACAGTTTGCTAACTAAAATCCACTACCTATCTCTTAGTTCCAGCTAGTATCGCGTAGATGCACGTAGAGTATAGTTAAAGGAATTTCTCTATGGAATTAAAAGTTTTATCATGAGTGTAATCTTTTTATCCAATTACAGTGCAGAATTACACTTCAGTATCAGTGCATGCTGTAGTTATTGATTATAAGAAAAATTTTACAATATTACTCTATAACATAGTATTATGTTACCATCTGGAATTGCACGCTTTTATTATTGAATCGTTATATCACTATAATATTTAACTTAAATGATTGTCCCTATAAAACGATAAAGTCGACGCTTCCTCGATTCTTCAAGTCGAACATTCTTCGATTTCCATTTTCGATTAATGACCCGCATTCTGGCCACTCTGCGAATAACGATCGACGTAAATAACCCGCTTCCTCTCAATGTTAGAGGTTTCGTTTCCAGTTTTATTCAGAGAACCGAATCGTAGCGGGAATTTTATTTTAGTCTTAGTTCCTTTGTTACGGAATCAGCGTTGCTAAATGCGAATAGTGTAATTGCGCGAGCAAACAGCGCATTTTGTGCTTATAGGATAATATTACATATAAAAGTAAAATGAGGTTTTATCGAGATAAATAATACGTATAATAAGCCATTTTACATTGGAGTTTCAATAGCAAATTGGTAGACCGTGCAATCTTAGTTTTAGTACTTGAACTGGGAGTAACATTAATGCTCGTGGGATCTTATGTGTCTGTAGTAATTTGCATTGAGATTGGATTGAAACGACTGTGAAATTGCTGAAACGAATTTTGTTATTGTAATTAAAATGGTTATTAATTGGGTTAATTACTGTTGGCTGTAATAGTTTATAAGAGGTTTATAGGCTTGGAAATAATTATTATTGCCATATGTTACTAACTTAATGTATCAGACAGAATTTTTAGATTGACCTGGATCAATCCTAATCCTAATTGTAAGCTTTTGTTGAGATATCTTTATAAGTGGCATATGTTACTTATCAGGGAATTGTTATTAATCAGTTTGATTAGAATGCATTAGTATGGTAAAGTATGGTTGCAAATAGGATTGCTCATTATCATATTGCAAGGTTCCTATGGATCCTTTTAGCAATTACAAAGCTTCGTACCGCAATTTAGCCTAATCTTAACCCTCGAAATCACCTGTATTCGACACTAGCAAATATTGGTCCTCGGTAGAGCATAGCTTAAGTGTGTAATAACGTGGAGTAATCTGGCAGAGAGTAACCTGGACGACCGATAATAAGTCCCGATCACTCACCAGGGTTCAGGCAATAAGGACAAAACTGGCAATTCCCTGAATATGACTCTTTGCTCTCACAACTGTGTCTGGAATTGCCTGGTCCGTTTTCACGACTGTTCGGAATTGCTTTTAGTTAGACTTGACTGGGCATTCTTAGGTGAAAGAAATGACCATTACTTTCACCTCCCTTCGTCCAGGGTATACATTGGATGTGTCTGAAATTGTTAAAGATTTTTAAGAGTAATATCGCAGTTGCGCTCTAGAGATAATCTTGCAATCAAATTAAAAAGGATTCACTACTGTGAACAATATCTGGAAAACAATGGTCAATTTATATTTCTATTTCGCTCTTCTCTTTTCATGCTCTTGAATGGAAGTTCGTTTTGTGGATGAATGGATTCTGGATTTAATTTATAAAATTTTTACTCACTTTTCTTCTCTTGTAGAGATGATGAAGAATCGACGGCAATTCAGTAGGCGTTTCAGTCTCCAGCCAGCGTCCCTTAAGGAAGGACAGGAGGAGGGTGCGAACGCGAAGAATACTAGGTAATTGACAGAAAAAGATTTTAATTTTATATAACACTAAGTAATATTTCAGTATTTTGTCTGAAATCAATTTTTTTTTAATGTCCTCTAGGTCAGAAAGATTGTCGGAGTCGGATGGCGCCAGGAAACAGACGACAGAGAGTTCAGTCCGTCATAAGATTGTAGTAATGGGTGCTGCTAAGGTTGGTAAATCCGCCATAATCAATCAATTCCTCTATGGGACCTTCTCGCCAAAATACAAGCGGACCATTGAGGAGATGCATCATGGCGACTTCAATGTCTCCGGCATTCAGCTAACCCTTGATATCCTCGACACCTCGGGATCCTATGAATTCCCGGCTATGCGGGATCTATCAATTCAATCGGCAGACGCCTTCATCTTGGTGTATGACGTAAACGATAGCAGTACCTTTTTGGAGGTTAAGACCCTAAAGGATAAGATTCTTGCCACAAAGGGCGTTGTACCCATCGTCGTCGTAGGTAACAAGGTGGACCTGGTGGAGGAATGTCAGGAGGTAAATTGTATATATGGAGAATTATATCGTTGGGAATATATTAATTAAAATGAATTAATCATTCAACAGGTCGATTCTGAGAATACCAGGACGTTAGTGACAAAGGATTGGGAAAATGGATACGTGGAGGTCTCCGCAAAGGAAAACCTTAACATAGCACAAGTTTTCAAGGAGTTACTAGTCCAGGCAAAGGTAAAATATAACCTGAGTCCAGCTCTTCGACGTCGTAGGAAATCCTTACCGCCACCACAGTATATGAGTTCACGTAGCAGTAATGCCCACGTACCATCTCCGGCTCAGCTGCAGCATCTTCAGCAGATTCGCGAACGCTCCGAGTCCAAGCGAAATTCCTGCATTCTCTCGTAAAATTCCCAAGGGCTCAAAGCGCTCCTAGGAAATTCCATAATCCCGTAGCATACGCTCCGCGCAGGTAATACTTAGATTCTGTCTGCGGTCTAGAAAAGTATTTCCATTTCAAGCATCAGATACGTTTATGCGCACTCGGATTTTTCTATACCGAAAATAATCATCGGATGAGAATTAGTCGAGGGAATTACATCTACGACATTATATTAATATTTCAATTGAATAATCATTTAATACGGTTCCTGAAAGTGCATCGAATTACACGTGTCACGTGTGATGGATTGTTCCAATTCGTTCTGTGGAATGAAAAAACATTACACTTTACATAACAATCAGTATGGATACTATGACGATGAAGATTTTCAATAATTAAATCCATTCTTGTCCGAGCTAATCATATTGAATGATTCAAATTGACGATAAACGTTCTGAGCTTTCAGATACATTTTCTTCGAGTTGTTATATCTCTATTCATATTCCAGGGCTAATTCGCACTGCCCGAAAAATCTTTCTCTCATCTTCTCTGCCGTCCTTTTGTACGCTCCAGTTTCTCCGTGAAATTTTACTTTTGCGAGAGGATCTTTCTTCCTATTGCGAAAGCGGAGTGACCATAGGACATTCGAACTCGTGTGTAGCCGAGGATTAGTGATACGTAATATCTATGTAACGATATTTTTGTAGAATTTAAAGTCATTAGGCAATTACGAAATTTATTTCTTCAATTTTTTTTACTTTCGTATTTTATTTAACGTTATTCGAAGGTGCGCACGCGTCCGGGAGACGATGGGGGATCAAAAGAAAGAGAAAGAAGCACATGCATAATATTCGAAAACTCAATACGATGAGGGAATACGACCAATTCAATAGGTAAATCTTCAATAATAATTTATACATTTAATCTATACACGAATTTTCCCAGGAGGGATTTGCATTTACCATAAGAAATTTTTTACGCATAATATATGTTCGATTTCGCAAGCCAAGAAAAATTCCCGAATATTTAAATCAATTTCGCGCATGTAGTCAATTGTGCGTCTGAGCGATATCTTTTATTCATATATGCATTACATGAATATCTTGTTAAACTTATAATAATAATTTTACTTGGTTTTTGGTATAAACTATTAAGAAAATGAAAGCAATCGAGTACTGTGTGCACTCTTATCTCATCATCGATTCCGAATGATCGGGGCGAGATGCCTAATCATCCCGGAAGTGCGTGTTTAAATAAAGAATTTTTAAATAAGATAAATGTAAAGTTGCTATTACTTTAAGTCCGTATTGGGCTACGTTTTACATGGATTGTAATTAGGGTAATTAAACGATACGCGGTTGAAATTTTACACGGCATTCGATTGCGCTTTTTAAATAAATTGTACAAGAGATAATCAAAATGAGAGTGTAATAGAAGTTTTCCAAAACTTTGATCCTGTAAGTTAAGCATTTTCATAAAACTTTTGTGAATGACCGTGTAAAAATAACACCAAATGCTGACAACACGTTTCTTTCTATATTAGATGTAAGTAGGCTACAGAGAGTAGTGAGTCATTGTAAATTCTTCAAATTTGTATTATCGCGTTATGAGGAATTATAACAAATGTATGTGATAATAAATCTGGGTAGCATTGTTAGTGTTTTTGACCTTTTACTCTTATTTTTTTTATTCAGTATAGCGCCTGCCTATGGGCAACCCACTATACTCCATTGTCATTCGCGTTATTCTTGGCTTGTATAAGACCGAAAACAGAAATATAGTGAATGACCAGAGCACTTGGTTGTTCCTTGGATATCAATTAAGATTTCTGAGAATGATGACAGCTAAAATCTATTTTAGCTTTTCTAGTTTATGAGATAAATGATGGGAATGATTTTTGGGAAATTTGAATCTGATATCCTTCGATTATCGAAATACGATGCGAGCGCCATTATGAATTCGTACTAGTAACGGCGCGATTTTCTAGAAGTTCATACCGGTTTCTGCAGGTTACATGGTGTACTGTCTTTCTTGATTACAAAACGTAATTTCATAAAATGAATCGCTCCAGCTTCACCATTGTGGTAGATTTGACAAAGTATTTTTCCGATGCGAGAGCTTGCAGTCGAGTGTTTGTTGACGAGACGAAAATATGGTATATCAACCATTTGAAACAGCACATTTTTCATCTTTTTGGCATCGAGGAACCGTTTCATTTATTGATAAATAAGATGGAATATCTGCCACCTACTGAGGATGTTCGAATTATTAACGGAAACGATGTTGTCATGTAAGTACAATGATCATTTATGGCATTGGTAGTCTATTGTTTTTGAGAAATTTTTTGTACACCTGCATGACTTTATTTTAATAGTATTCATTGTTACAATATATTGTTTCTATTGTTAGTGTTGTACCTGGAAGTGGATTGTGCAGTGGTACTGTGACTGAAACAAATCCAGTATCAATAATTCTATCAGAACGAAAGGCATTGAAGGATGTTAATGCATCGAACAAGATGCTTGAAAATGGAAACGTTCAAACAAGAAGAATTAGTGATGTTAATCTCTTCAAGAGTGTACAAGAGTCTGACACTTCTTCTGCGACAAGAAAATTTTCTTTGAGTGCATATCAAAGTTTTAATACTTCTACTCCTGCTGCTCCTGGTACAGATACTACAATGTTCCATACTATAATTGATGATACAGAACTTGAGAGTGCAACGGAGTCTAAAGCAACTGATAGCAATGGAGATTTTATTGTCTCAGATGGTACACCAATGGTTAATAAGCGAAAGAGAATACGACATCGTCGTACTAAACGACAGACGCCAATGCCTCTGCAACCTTTTGAACCTAAAGAAAATGGGCTAAAGAAACCAAGAACAAATAATTCTACGACTGTTCCTTCAGGGAAGCATATTCGCTTTGATATCCATGAACTGCAACCCGATCATAGTGTGACTACAGTAATTGATTTAATCTCTCCACACCCTTCCAAAGATGTACCCTCACAATCTTCAAATACCAAAGATCTTTCTACGCTCCTAGCACTTGGAAAACGTTCTACGCCTGTGACATTTTCCTCTAAGAAAGTCATATCAGAGCCAAAAAAGGAGACTATGTCGAAAGAGATTGAAAAGAGTAACCATACCCCAGATAAGACTGATGAAGCAAAGCAAAATACAACAAATGGTATAACTACCATGACTGAAGAAAATTCTGAGCTGGATCCTCAGAAATATGCTATTATGACAGACAAACCACAGAAGAATGACATCATAGCCTTCAAAGTAATTATTCGCATTCAGAGTATAAGAGGTAAAACAAAAATTGTTGCACTTATTGAAAATATAATTTATTCATAGGTTTTAAAGATGGGTGGCGATTATACTCCACAAGTATCAGAGTTCATTATTGCTGAGATTGTGGAATATGTGCAAGAAACATCTTCGTATATCTTCAAAGTCATACGCAAGTTACTCTTTTATAGAACTTACGTTTAGGTTATAACGATAAGGTTTTCTAATTTAAATATTTATACGCAGGGGGAAAGGAGCACTTGGAATTACCTGATGGGAAATTCACCTTACCTGAAGAAGAAAATAAGATTTTGGAGGATACGGTGACACTGGCCTACGATCAGCTTATTGAACCTCGCCTCATAACCAGCAAGTAATTTATTTAATAACATGCAAAACATTCTCTACCGTCTACTAAATATAACACTCTGTGATTGAAATAATATATTTAATATTTTTGAGTAGCAACAAGAGTATTTCATGTACTTTAGTTGAAAAGTACAAAATCCAGTCCTTCCCGTAAATTCAAAGAGCCTAAATTACTTTCGAATTCACCATTTGACATGTCCTATAAGTATAGGTTATTATTCGTTGCAGAATGATTAATTAATTAATTACTCACCAGTTTAATGCATATAACAAATGGTGGGTTTGCCTCAGTATAATGTAGTATCGGTATTGCCCTACCCACTTTTCTCAAAGTAGGATCATATGGCTCGTACTTGGAACCAATTTTATTTTTGTCGACATCACACAGAGCAAAGACTTTTTTCTGTAAATAATATCTTACATTCACACTTACATAAGAAATTACAAAGTGAATATCTGACGCTCTAATTAGTTAAAAAAAATTACTTGAAATTCGGGTTTCAAACTATGAAAAAATCGTCGTCCTTGTTTTCCAGCATTCCAAATCGTAAAAGTCTTCCAATTGGATAAAACCTTATTTTGCAACCTGTTGATTCTCAAATCCCATATCGTTTTCCTATATAAAAATAATCCATCAGATAAACATATTTACACGCTACACCACTAAAAGCTATTTACTCTTCAATAGAGAATGTTGTCGCTCCCGTATGATAAACATAAATAACAACAGGCTCTTCGGTCCTCAATATAATTCCATTAGCATCAAGATGCGCATAAAAGAATATCAAGTCTTCAGGCGTTCCGTGACCTGCCTCAGAAAATCCTCCAATTCTAAAAGAATATATTTCCTCAAATTCAGCAGTTTGTAATTTAAGTAATAATTAAAAATCACCTATCAAAAACGTTTCTGTGTAAAAACCATGTAGGCATTACAACAGTCGGTCCGTGCGACGTATAAATCTGTACAGTGAGTTTTTCTTGCTGTAAATGATTCGCCCAGCGTGTAAATCGTAATGTTGAATTTTCCGGTTCCCTTATAAATCGTCCGCCAACGATCTATTACGAAAATAAATAATTGAATAAGATTCAACGCGCGGTAACTGAAAAATATTCATAAAATACTAACAGCATTCTTATGTTGCTTTGCAATAGCATACTGCGCCTCTATTCTTATGGGTAGCATACGATCATCCTAGAAAAAAATACATAAGTAATATAAAACTTGGAAAAATATTTAATCTTAATTAAAAATTCAAATTTTACAATACCACATCCTGAAAGCAAAGAAATTCCCCAGTAGAATTTTTTACGGCTCTATTCTTGGCGTAGCCCACTAGAAATAAGAGGAATTTCGTTTGCACAAATTTAATTAGAACTTTAATTAATAAACGTACCTCCTTGCGGTTTGCCTGATTCATTTCTATAAATTTTCAATATAACTTCTCGTTCTTTAAATTTATTCCGCCATGTTTCAAGAATATCCGGGGTTTCGTCGTCGCTGGCGTCATCGCATACTGAAATCTCGAGGTTTATCCGAGAAAAACACGTTTGTTGGAGTATTGACTGGAAACAATGATCGATCCATTGCCTTCCATTATATATGGGAATTATTACAGACTGAAACAGGAAGATTATTTATTCGATATACGTTATTCAGGTTAGTGGAGTAAAGTCACGTACGACCAGCGGTATATCAAACTTTATTATATTCATAACAAATATATCAATCAGTAGGAACGTATCGCGTGAAAGAATACTTTATGCGTCCCAGTATAATATCTCGTGGGAATTCTCACACATATCCGTTTAGCGCAACAATAATATTCAATTTTAATTATTCGCCATTGTTATACAGCTTCGCTATCCCTTTACGGTTGCAACTACATGTCGCCAGATGTCGCCATCGGCCAATTCTCATTATCCGTTAACTGCAACACGCAGCGTTAACCATAGCGAGTAACTTTGAAATTCATCGAAACTCCGGCAGTAAATAGTGCCCAATGTCGTAAAGGCCTCTCCCGTGGTATACGAGGGAAAGAAATAATATAAAAAAAAAGAAGATAAACCATCTGCCACCGCATCAATTCAGCCAATTCCATGGGAGCATCCTCGTTCTGCCAAGAGTACAGCAATAAAATATTTCCTTATTCTGCACAAAGCCAGTTATACGTTATATTGCAGTGTACAAAACCAGTACGTATAAACATATGCCGGAAATATCTTTTGTTCTCAAACAAATATGACACTAGCCTTAGATCTGTTAGCATAGGTAATGCTTTCTCGTATTAAGTGTCAAGCAGAGTCCAATACAGGTCTCTGGCAAATACACCACGACCGGATATTGTCCCTTTTTCCGCTCATCGTCACACACCGGATGCCTAGTAAACAACCGAGTTCCAATATCACAGGGGACGTGCTCGACCACTATTACAGACTTGGAAGAGAGTGAGGTAGTGGCTGCGCGTGGGTGGCTGGATGTCGAGGGTTAAAAAGAATTGAGAGAAGATGAAGTGGAGTCAAGAGCGAAGTAGACTCTCTGTCCTGTGTAGCTTCGGTGACTTTACTTCCTCTGTGACTTGACACGACGATACTGAGAACGAGAAAGAGGGAGAAGGAGATAGAAAGGTAAATAGAGAGAGAGAGAATGGAGCTTGGCTTTCGGTAAAATCTAATCGACAGCCGTCCGATCGATTCTACACAGGCCAATTAATATGGTGCCGTCGTGTACCTCTGCGTAGTCCTCTTCCATGGGCAATCCCGATGAATTATTCAGCCATGAAGTATGTAGCACGGGAAGCGAAACCCGTCAGCAACTGGCCGTTTCGCTACTCTTGCACTACCACTATGAATTATTCAGAATCGCTATGCTTCGCAACATTGTTAAAGGAGGCTTGGCTTGCGGTTTTCTCATGAGACACGTCCAGTCGATACTATAGGCGTTCTATAGGTACTACAGTTCCTGATGACAATCCACTCATCCTGAGGTAATAGCAACGATGACACATGTAGATATACCTTTGAGAGATCATTTTTTTTTCTTTTTATTCTTTAACTTCTTTATTTTCAGCATTGGCTTAATTGGTGAGACTATTTGAAACTGTCTGTGGTGTATCGATTGACCTGCCGCCTTACTACATTAAGTTCGTTGACGGAGACTGATGAATGTCTCTTCAAATTTCAAATGTCTACCCGCATGCTGCGAATCTTCACTTAATCTACTTCGACTGGGATGAGTGGATGAGATACCTATTGGTAGGACAGTAGATATAGGAAATGAGATTTTTCCTGGCTTGGTCTTAGGCGGAATGAAGGTTATCAAAGAATAAAACTAGTTAATTTGTCAAATGATGGTAGACTGGGGTATATACCCGACCTGGTTATAAAGTAGACTCTTGTTATTAGAAATGGCTGGAGAAATGTTCTTCATTGGTATTATCATCGTTCCTTTAATTTTGTACATAGGGGAATTCCTGGACAATTAAAGTATCCTAGAAGAATTATTAAATAGACGGCAGAACGTGCACGTGTAATGCGATTATTTAATATATCTATATTTGTCTTTGCAGTGTGTGGCTCAATGGAAAATTCGAAGAGAATCATTGATCGATTCCATCCGCTACTCTTCCAGCCAATTTTATGTTCCCCAAACATCCGAGAAGCGTGGAACGTCCAAAGTCATACGATCCTGGAGATAATGCATGTTTTCATCCTGCAGGTAAAGTCTTTCTCTTCCTTTTTCTCCTAGAGCACTCAGATGCTTTATCAAACAGAAAAATAAAAGAAGAGGACGAGAATAGAAGCGTGAATCTTCTTATCATCCAGATAAGCACAAAGCACTTTGGTCGATGCACTAGTGTTTTCACGGCGGAAGGAATTGCTGATCATGAGATAAGTCACGAGATCGGCCGAGAAGAGTCGACTCCTGGTGGGAATGGCGAGAGAGAAAAGTAAGGACCCATCCAAGTGAATTGAAGTGAATAGAAGTGAACGAGGAGAAGGAAAACAAGGATGAGCTTCATGATAAAGACAAAGAAACGAGAAGGGTGGTGCGAGGTGAGAAGATGATATCGATGGGAGAACAAGCAAAGATGGCGAAAAGCTGACGTTTAATTTAATCGGCGTCGCTTCTTTAATGCGTACCTACGCCTGGCAATAGCAAGGTACCGTATACGCTATAGTTAGGTAGATAGATAGTTAGGTAGAAAGGATAGGCACTCTAAGGGGCTGTGGGGCAAAGGGTAGATTGGATAAGAACGGGGATGAGAATGTATTTGGGATGGGAGGGTTTAAGGGCGCAGGCGTCGCGACGCCCCGTAGGGAAGCAACGCGCTGCCGTCGCGACGCTCACTGACGCCCAGTCCCCAGTCACTCAGTCCCGATTTCATCTCCGATCAGTGTAGGTACCTTTATCATCCCGTGTAACACGAGCCGCGACACATTTGGAAATGCGTGCCCTGCGCGACCAATTCACACGCGTTAAAACCACTCGGCCAGACTTCCAGCGATTCTAAAAGGTAAATCACACGCGAATCGCGCGACACCCTCGACACGAGAAATTCCCATTACGGGCACTATCTCGATTACTATGGAACGTTAAGGATTAAATAAATATGCATCAGGTTGTTGGGATTGATTGGACATCTGTATGTATACGTGTGTATATGTATATCCCTTTTTATATTTATCTCTGAATTTATCTCTGCAAACACACACTCTTCTGTGAATATATTAGTAATCTACCGGTCAGTAATTTAGACGTCAAACGTACACAAGAGTCACATCTAATGGTATCTATGAATTTTTAAACTGCACTCGGAATTAAATTAATTATTAATCAAAGCACTAGCCGAATCTTATAAGATCCTTTGATAATATTTAAGATCAGTGTAAAAGCCGGAACCCTTTGTACGGACACAGATGTTCCTCCTGTATACACTGTTGTCATATGTGGAACGCGTCCTCGTGCGCCCTGTGTTACCTGGTGAGAATTTGCCGGCGCCATCACGACCTAAGATCGCTTTAACAATTTATAATATCCCGTCACGTGAATCGCTCGTTCGCCAGACACGAGATTTTCTCGCGGTAGTCACGTTAGTCTCGCGATACTCTTCCTCGAAATGGTATTTTCTTTTTACGAGGGTTCGATCGCCAACCAAAAGGATCCGCCCTGCTCGTTTTGCCGGCTGCCGCACCCTCGCAGCTTGACATGCGCCATGACCTGCATATATCCCTAGCTAACGTTCCACCCTCTGTTCAACCCAACCACCCCCACTGACTGTCCATCCGCTAACACACCAAATACGTTACACGTAGCACCTTAACTGTCGACTGTCTCAACCTTGTCTACGTACATCCTGTAGAGGTACGAGGTGGAGGCAAAGATAGACTAGGTAGACACCGGTACCAAAAACATATATATTTAGCAAGCATACAGAGACACATAAAAAGTAGACACTGGTACCAAAAGCAGATATATTTAGCAACCGTATAAATAAAAAAAGATACATATATGCAGTCCAATTGTTTTTTTTTTCTTAGTAAACCAAGTAACAGGGAAAATACAAAGAGACTACCGTACAGTTATGTGGGCAGTGATAATTCATTTCTTTTATTATCAAAGCTCGTTTACTCTCTTGTACAGTTTACATATTCCTTGCTATTGCCATTATCTGTTTCAAATACAAAGCAATTGTCGGCTTCACCGTGTGTCCATTGTTTATCAAACAAAACAGCATTTTTCAATGCTTCTGGTTTACAGCAGTACTGAATTCTGTATTGCAAAGAGAGTTCCAGGCTTTACACGTGGATTTATTCAGTCGGTTTTTATCGCTGGTTCGTGACGCACGCATGTACATATGTATTCAGGTATACCAGGTTGCACTGAATATTTTTTCTTTTTATATTGAATACCATTTTTTTTTATGAAGTATACCTTCTGTCAGAGACACGTTACGTATTTCATATTTATTCCAGGTACCACTTGTTATCCCAATGCTTCTCAAGATGTGCAAAATAATTGCATTCTTCTCTATTATTGCCTCTTTGTTAATGCTGCTGTGATAAGGACCTATGAAATTACATGGGACATAAGATTTATAAGAGTTCCCATGATATAAAGTCTCTGATGGTGCCAATGGAGATTCCTCGTGTGGGAGGTGAAATCTTTGTTTTTTCCTGCCAAGGATTTTACGACTGCTGACTTACGCCTAACCTTATCCTCGTGAAGACTTCTATATTCGTATCCAATGGTCGTTTAACTAGTCTCTACATAAAGCCGTTCACGATCAAGAAGATTCGGAGGACTTTAACGAGTCCATTTTTTAAAGGAACTTCACCCCTGTCTTAATCTCGCTTAAAAGCTCTGTATACGTTTTCGTTTGTTCTTATATTAGATATATGCTGATTTGCTTATATATAAACGTCCTTATGTATGTATATATGTATAATGTACGTGTACCAATCTGAAATGGCACGCTGTACCTATTTGCCTGTTTATTGCGCATTGCTCGAAAATATACGACCCTTTTAATTTATTCCGCTTGAAAGTTTAATGCGTTATCGTAAAGCGAAATTGCGCCTTCGCAGAGGAAGACACGATCGTCGAATTCTACGGGAGGTTACAGTGGAAGCCCTGATTTGTCTTTCTTTATTGAATTATAATACAGAGCGTAATTTTTATTTGTAAGATAGGTAGCGCTCTTTGTATCTATTATCTAAATTCTTGGGCGTACGTTATACGTATAAAATAGATAGCATATGGCTGCGTGTAATGTTATTGCAAAATTATAGAGGTCACCACTGTACGTATAGTCCTGTAATACTTTTATGCATCATAAAAGCGTTATGAAACTGAATTTCTACTGGCACGAGGATATATATATATACGTTATTTATCAGGTCGTTATTTGCGATTCTTGTTAAGCTTTCAATTAATTCGAATTACACAACGATTATTGACTATTGAAATTATTCGAGCAATGCTGTGATATTGTTTTGCATATAACGTGTGGCCGAGTGCGAATGTAATACGGCACGAAAGAATCTCATCAGAGAAGAATACATAAATTATAAATATATGCGCGTACATAGAGTTACGTGCATGTACAATAGTATATAAGGATATATATAAAAGCCAGAGGTGTGCGTATATATTTGTGATAGCGCGAGGATCGTATCTGCGTCATGGTATAAAATTTTAATTAATCAGCATATTAAATGGGGACGTGTATTAACGATCGAAAAAGGAAAAAAAAGAAAAAAAGGGGTAGGTTGATCTCATCCGCCGACGACTATCCCGAGACAATTCGATTATGAAAATTATTCTATAAACGAAAGGTTCGAGTCGATTTATCCCTTCGTCGTTTTCTTTCTCTTTTTTCCCTTTACTTTATTCCGTAAACTCAAGGGACTCGCTTCACCGACGCGAGTAAAAGATCGTCCATTAAGACGAGAGTTTTCTCTTAACGAGGGCCAACCCTTAATTCGCCAAGCCTAATTAGTTTCTGTGATACATTGTTGCGGATCCCTCGTAAAAAAAAGAGTGAGTAAGGGATAGAAAAACAGCAGGGAAATAAAAGCATATAAAAAGAAAAGGGGAAAGAAACAAAGGATGAGACTGGAAGACCAAGCGATTCGCGGCCATTTTACAGTCTTTCCCTCGCAATCAGTCGAAATTCGTACTCCTGGTCGTGACGTTGTCGTGTCCTCGTCATCGATTTTCCTCCGTTAACTGTGGGCAACCGATCATTATAAATAAAATGCGGGAAAAAGGAAATACGAATAACGACGTCAAATTTTGTGTCGTTAACGTTTTTATCCGTTGTCGAGGGGTGTCGACCAATGTTTTAGATGGAAAGAAGCAAGGTTCGAAGATTTAAGCTTTAGACTGGTATTTGAGGTTAAGGCTGAAGTAAAAGAAATCGGTTGGGCATACGCCATTTCTTCTTCGCTCCTCGTTTTCCTTTCGTTTCAACAGTCGTAAAGCGTTTGATTACCCACGGCAGTTTCACGCCTGTTAAAATTGGCGGCGGCGGCGGTGCTCATTTTTTTTTATTCCTTTTTCCCACCAGCTGATCCCCTAACGGTTTTTGCAATTGATTTCTTTCCCTACGTTTATTTTATTTACCCGAAATCGCCCAGACGCTCGTTATTAACGATCGCGATCGTTAATCGCTTAATGCGTGATGGCTGTCAAATAAATTTGGATTTCACGTGAAATCGGAAATATGTCTTGTACTACCAATCTACGTTTTTAGGTTAGACCAATCGATTGGTAAATAATATCGCGGTCGTTTCTACATTCCAACTTACTGTTTTATCATGCGCAAGTAGAATTTTCTTTTCAAATACTTTCCGCAGATGTCTCTCTTGAACGTCTCGCATTATTTTCTTCGGTACAGCTACAGGTTAAAAATGTAACAACGTACTTTCTTTACTTGCACGTCAATGTACATGGAAATCGACTAACCGGCAATTGTACTTAGTCAATACTTAGTTAATAGACCTCGTATATCTGAACACAATCATCGCCACGTATCCCACATAATTCCATTCACGTTGGGACTCCGGTACTTTTACTCGATTACCATAATTGTTTCATAGAACAGCGGACGATTACTGTCACGCTATCTAGCGAATATTGCGATCATGCATAAGAGGGTGCAAGCACGGTACAAGAATAGTGATGTCAATATGTACCACGTGTATAGATTGTCAATGCGTTATACCTAGTAGAGACAGAATAAACTCTGACTTTTAAGGCTAGTGGATAATCTATATATATGCATAGATAGATTTTCATCCGTTATACAATTTACTGGCCGCGTTAATTACATAGCGTAAGGTTAATTACGATTAGCACGATCACACTGAGTAATTGCAAGTACTTCCGCTTGAAGGTTAACCGCGAGCGAGCGTGTTAATTCGAGAACGTCCTTTAGACCCGTTTAACACGAGCCAATACTCTCTGCACACTGCAGCACAGGCTTACTCGGGAACATCCCTTTTATTTGAAGTTTGACCCAGTGCGGTACCAATATAGTGAGATTAAAACAGCCAGGGAATCTTCAGGAGAAATCGAGTATGACCTAACCTACATAACCTGTCGCCTACGGAGATATACATATTTATTGGATATTGACCAGTGTATTTGCAATCGAATCCTCATTGATCGGACGTCATCTGTAATGCTTTATGGTCTTCCTATTTACGGTTTTAATAGAATATTGATAGGACTGAACCGGGGATACCTTGTTCAGGATAACTAGAGTATTGCGGTTATGTGGAGTTTCGTGAATTTATTGATTTTATTTTATTTCAGGAGCTTCCTCTGTGGGATCGTTGTGCGTTAATCAAGGATGCCCATTAGATGGTCCTGTAGTCTACTTTCAAAATCAGAAACCCTGTGTTCTCGATAAAAGGAAACTTTGAAGAGCGAACGAGTTTCAGGCTGTTTTTCATGGAACTCTTTCATCCGCGAAATTTTCACGTCATTAGTTCTTAATCTGTGTGTTGAGGGGGAAAACTATATATATATATATATGTGTGTGTATATATATATAGAGTGAGACGGGGGGGGGGAAGGTATCGCACGTGGCTGCGGTGACGATATAGCTGCGATGGTGATCTAAGGCTTTCTAAACCCTTCAGGACCCTATAGGTACTATAACGTGCAACTGTTCTCTGGAATGGAATCTACCTACTTATCTACCTGAACGACGTTGCCCCTGGGAACTCTAGGTAATTCATGAGACACGTCCTGGATTCAGACTGAGAAAGATCCTGAGGACGGTTTCCCGATAGGACAAGGATAAATGAATGCTGCAGAGAGATGTTGAATATTCTTAGACGCTTCTAGAGTACCCACTGAGAAGATAAAGAGAATTGTCTCAGTGAGAGAGAGAGAGAGAGAGAGAGAGAGAGAGAGAGAGAGAGAGAGAGAGAGAGAGAGAGAGAGAGAGAGAGA
>JAYRCB010000613.1:33337-45717 GCA_036026315.1 Trachelus stipa | reverse complement strand
TATACTGCTTTGAAACAGTGCTTCTTTGTAACGGTTAGATTTCAAAAATATACCGGACAGTATGTCATAAAAAAAAGAGTAGCTGCTACAGTAAATAAAAGTATAAAAGGGGGCTTAAACCGACGGAAAGCATGTAGGCGCGCTCGGCGATCAGATATGCGCGCTCAGGTACGCGCGCTGATGTAAAGGACGCTGAACAATATACTTAGACTGCTCAGATCGTTTTGAAATTTGTACACAACAATCTTAAATGTATATACTTTCAAAAAATGAAAAAAAAAATCGATTTATCAAAAGTGTCAAACTCCAATAGCCCCTTAAATTATGCGTTCTAATGTGTATCTGGAGACTGATTTATTCACGCTGTTCCATCCTACTTTCTGCCGAAAGTTGGTGGATAGACGGGGACAAATCTTATGAATTCAGCGGTTTTATCGTGCGAGTGAATCCTGGAAATTGTTGGTGCATACGTTCTAGGCACGTTTATGGTGCGATAACATCGGAAGGTGGCTTCCTCACATAGTGCCACGGTCCGCATTTCTGAACTTGCGAGATTCCCTAGTTATACAACCTTCTTGTTAATATTTTTCTTTTATTTACATACGCGAAGAAGGAAATGTTGCACGACACGGCACCCGGCATATTCAAGTGTAGTATTTAAGGTATGTGGGATATGTACAATGGGATGCAAAGATGGTCGGTAGCGGGTAGACGCGGTACGGTGAGGTAAGAGAGGAGATTGGGCGGCGCGTGCTCTCCTATCTCGGCCTGTGCGTGCGACGCAGAAAGCACTATGGTGCAAGCGAGACGCCGGAGCGTCGCTCGGTGCGTCCTTGTTGCACAACACGAGTGTAAGCGAGACGCCAGCAAGGCCCCTCCATGCGCAATAGGGAGCTCGGTGGGGGACTGCTCGTGTTCGCAGGCAAGCTTTCCCTCTCTCTCTCAGACTAACGCTTTTTGACGAGGACAGCTAGTATCCCGATAAGAAAAGAGACGTCAAAATAGACGTCAAAAGTCTATGCATTTTCTAGGCTAGCCAGCGCTAATCCCCCACCAAGCTCCCTATTGCGCATGGGGACCTATTGCCGTCTCACTCCCACTCATGGTGTGCGAAAAAGACGCACCAAGCGACGCTTCGGCTCTCGCTCGCATTATAGCGCTTTCTGCGTCGCACACACATATCCAGGTAAGACGGCAGTCACTGCCTACACTACTCTTTCACCTCGCCGCACGGCGTCCACCTGCTACTGACCATTGCTTGGGCGACCACGTCACACCTATCCATCTTTGTCTTACTAATGCTGTATGACGAGGACGGACAATCAAAAAATAAATCTTTTATTTGAACAATCAATCTGTCTCATTCCCACTAGCGAAAGTCGCATAGCTCCTTCTCTTTTCTTATCGGGGTACTAGCTGTCCTTGTCAAAGAGCGTTAGTCTGAGAGAGAGAGGGAAAGCTTGCCTGCGAACACGAGTAGTCCCCCACCAAGCTCCTTATTGCGCATGAGGGGCCTTGCTGGCGTCTCGCTTACACTCGTGCTGTGCAATAAGGACGCACCGAGCGACGCTCCAGCGTCTCGCTCGCACCATAGTGCTTTCTGCGTCGCACACACCGGCCGAGATAGGAGAGCACGCGCCGCCCAATCTCCTCTCTTACCTCACCGCACCGCGTCCACCCGCTACCGACCATTTTTGCATCCCACTGTACATATAGGATAATACGCGTATGACATGTATCGTGTATGATTTGTGCTCTGTCCATAAAAAAAACTGTTACGTTTTTTTTGGTATGTAATTCAATTTTATTGTCCATCATTGCATTTATTACATACATATTTTATGTAACTAGTCAAATATGTATTCTAAGCCACGCGTTTTTAAATATTGTTTCCAGATCGTTACACACGTGAAAAAGCATTGGAGAAACTCTGGCATAAAAATTTTAGTAACGTAGAGACTTTCATCAAACTCCTTGAGGTAAATAAGTACAATTAATATTTCCAGTAAACTTTCGGTTACAATTTATATACGTCACTGCTCGTTATTTTCAATACACCTCCATATTCGTCGGATTCGATAGTGTAACGTTACAAATCAACCAACCTCTCAGTATTCTTGTACTGAGATCGCACTCGTTACAAGCAAACAATAAGGACGGGCGGATACTATCAACAATAGTCGATAGATGAAAAACATGTCCCGAAAGTCAATCCGCGGGAAGCAATATGAATAAAATTCGATAGATGATTAGCACTTCTCCCTAAGCAATTCAGCATTCTAATTAGTGAAATAATGCATTTCACTTCAATCTAGATATTCTAAAACACTACATCAGCAAGGGAACAATAAGAAAATAACTGAGACTTAAATCCGAAAGGATAACGCACATTGAAATAATTAAAAAGTGTTTGCGCTCGATTTATGCCCTGTGGTATACAGCATAGTAATTGCATAAAATCATTGCTAAGAATTTAAACGGAGGCCCGATATTATCGCTCATTATTCCACCGAGACCGTTGCGTAGAGAGAAATCGTCAAAGTTCTGATAAGAGCACTGCAACATACCTTAGAAACTTTAGTCGACGCCATATTGAGTTCAATCTATTATCCTCGCGGTGATTAGTCAATTTGCACGTAGTGCCATAGCCAACAGTTATGGAGAGCGACTAAGGCTACCTTACTAAGGTAGGCACATCCTCAAGGGAGCTCATAAGGAGCGTACGAAATTGTACTACCGATAAACGTTACAATAGATGTATTAGAATTAATGAAAGGTAGTGTATATTTTAAATTTAATTCTGGTACAAATTTTGCAAAATTCGATTTTTCTAAAATATGTAGAATTGTAGTATAATCCAGCAGAAACGTAGGTACCTCCGATCTCTGAGTTATCTACCCTTGTAATTTTTTTTCGGTGTACATTGTTTTCCGAGATACACGCTGATATATTCTGGCGTTGCACGCGGCTTATACAGATATTTTCCACAGTTTGAGACGAGCAAGATTACATGTCTGAAATTCCTTGTGCATGTATCTCGTGTAAGCTGCGAAAAAAATATATCTTTCTTTTTTAACGTGAATATCGTGCAAGGCAATTTTAATAACTGTCTTGTAAATTGCACGCCGGAAATGAGAGAGGGCTGCAATTTGGCGAGGATGTCCTGGGGGTGGAATACTGGGATACCTGGCTTTGTATGTAAGTCTGGAAAATGATTCAGAAAAAAATCACAATGACTAGTACTGCTTTATTTCATTCCCAGGACATATACACTAAATTGTAGCCCTTTTGACTTCCTAGGACATATGGCATAAATATAGGACACATCAATCGCAGATTTGCGGAAGATTATCAAGTGACCTATGAAAGATCTCAAATTGATTCTTCTCATATGAAGCACAAGATAATTGACACGCAGGATCCACTTGTAATCTACAATTAATCATTCGCGATAACAAGATGTGAAAATATCGGCTGTTGGGTAGTCTTATTTGTTTTGTGCGATATTCACATAAAAAGGAGATATTTAATTCGCAGTGTACATGGGATATATGCACAAGGAATTTCAAACGGGTGATCCCTAGTAAAAATTTGCTAGTCGTTTCCCCAATAAAGAAAATGCCTCGGCCGGGTTGAGACAAGGCATCTCTAATAATGGAAAGCTAGCTACGTAGGACGCAGCTTCGCGCGCATGAATACGTCCAACCACTATACAATATTGTGATTGGCTTTTTCTCTGCCATGGTAGCCGAAAGGGGCTGAAAATAGGCACTCGCTAGTACTCCAATAGTTAATAACCTAATTGTAAGTTCAGTTCAGACAATTCCTTGTTATAGTGACAGTTTTTTGATTGGGTATTTATTTAGTGTGAATATAATGGACCGTAAAAGAATTCGATCCCGTTCAATGTGTGTGCCAAACTGGCAAATGTTCTAGGAAAGCTCAGATATAACGTTTGAGCTCGTGCTTGTGAAACGCACAGTCTAATAGCAGAAGTCAACAATCAGAAATACACTTTTTTGATATAATATAAAATATTTTAATATAACATTTGGTATAATGATTTAAAAATCAAGTTTTTTTTCTAATTCTTAACATAGATAAAAGAGTTACATTTTTAGAATAATTTTGCATAACTTACGATATTCATAAGTAGTTATACAAGGAGAGTTCTGGATCAAGATTCCTGCACCGACACATTACCGACCTCTGGGTCCGTGCTAAGTTAGCAATGTCGGTGTCCTCTCTGGATGGTAAGTTAGGGCGGTAAGGCCCCCTATGAAAGATTTCTGCTTATCGACGTGTCGTGAGGCCCCGTTTTGGAAGATTTCTGCTTATCGATGTCTCCGGAATCTTAGTTTTTTGAATATTCCTGCTTAACAGCGACACCCCCCTCGCACAAGTCGACGTCGCTGACCCTCATCTTCGGCTGACGTCATCGGAAGGGAGCCCTGGTTTTACATCAGGTATCAGGGATTTTACATTAGACGTAATTGAGTACATAATAGATCCTTCTATTGCAACCCCACCTTAGTCTCATCCAGGATACATTGACCTCGTATGTGGAAGCGGTGGATTTCAAAGGAGATGATCGGCAACCCTTTGTACGTTACCGAATTTTGCACTTGCGATCCCGTGGCAGCTCCTCCCCCCTTTCCCTTCATACACTCCCCGCAGACTAGCGTGTGGAATCGGTGGAGATGCGGAATGACCCTTTGTATGCCACCGAAGAATTTCGATGACATTTCGTTATCATCATAACTCCCCTGTTCCTCCTCCGCCTCTATCGTTCCGCTACCATACATTGGCCTTGGATAGACGGTAGAAATCAAAGGGGGTATCAAATGACCCTTTGTACTTTACCGAAAAAAATTGTTTACAATAATTTAATGTGCACTATTTATTCGAGAGGAATTGCGCATCGAGACGACGGATCTGTGATGCAAAAGAGTTTTAGCAAACCTTCGTATTGCCGAAATGTAGATGCATGAATTGTCTACTTAATTAAAATTACTTCACATATACACACTCTTAAGGAAAGTGCCCCATATATAAGCAAAAGCTTGGTGCTCTTTCATTAGTTTAGTGTCACAGATCGTCGAGTTTGAAAAAAGAACGTGAACTGAAAGTAAGAATAGATTTAAGAAGAAAATTTAATCCAACCTGGGCGAAAATGGACTTCTAAAAAATTAGCAAAGTGGCGCGTCTGGAGGGTTTCCTGTCAACGAAAAAGTTATCAAAACTGGAGGTTGAAAAAGAATACAAGATTATCAGCATAAGGAAAGTTCAAACGGATTTTGGTACAAGACACATCGTTGACGTAGAAAATAGCTTCTCAGTATTCCTATCAGCAAGGATCTCAAGGGTTTTGACGGAAGATGAGGATTTCTTTCAACGGATGGTTTTGGAAACCGCTAAGAATCGGCTTTGTATGCGTTACCTCAGTGGGAAGTTTCATCTCATCGAATTTCGATACTTGTAAACGTTCATACTTATGATTTAAATAAATTGCCACGTAAGTGACAAAAAATACAACCGCTTACTTCTTTTACACACACACACTTTATTTTTAATAAAAAAAATATACATTCTATGATCCAAGTCCTTAACGATTTAACATTTTCCATCGCACAATTGAAATGTGGAGCATGATGATGCGTGCATAGGGTAAGTAAATTTTATCACAACTTTTGCAGCGAAGGGCAACCCAGATCTCCCAAGTTCACGATGTTTAACGATTGTTCCATAAAATTCTCCTACTAATTTTTCTTTTCCAATCCTTTTACAGAAATTCTGGTAGCATCTCGTAAAATGACTCGAAGAATATTTTTGGTTTGGTTGAAAGATGTATCGCCGGAGTTCCAAGACATACCATAAAAGTTGCGTTGTAACCACAAATTCAGGCACTTGTATTTCACTAGAAGAGAACCCCATAGACACGATGGTTGAAATAGAAACGTCACAGGTTCGGAGAAATCGCTATCCACTCCAATCACAGGCAGCTCCTTCAAGACAAACTCATCCGAGGGTTTTTTGAAACCTTGTACGTCCACGATAAACTCCATTGTGACAGACTGCTTGCATAGAGATGATCACAGGGTTTTTATACTAATTTTTTCACCTCACCACTAATTGGATTATATTCTACTATTCGATCATGCAGAATTAAACAGAACGCTGATGTTTCATTGGGGAAATTTTGGTCAGCCTCGAATTCAAGACGAACGTCGACTTTGTCCAAATTTGAGCGACTCATTTTGCTTGGAGCAATCGATGACGATTAGGGGACCATAGGCGAGGAAATCACTCTTCCTCAGTATGGGCTCAGGTTCTTTGCCATAATAAGTAGCTTGAAAGTTCACATACATCTCGTACAGCAGAGCAAACTGATTACGATCAATGTCAAGGTTTAGGTTTCCATAGGGGTAGCATTGCGAATTCAAGAAGAGTTTAACGTCTCTGACATTGCAATGGTTAAAGTGACTGGCATTCTTATATTTATTATTCTTTTTGCCAGTTTGAAATTCCAATATGACGTATCGAGGTTTTCTTAAGTTGACTGGACGTCACACGTGTTTGGATGTGATAAGGTGTAGAGGATACTCGTACGAGTACAGTTCCCAAGTGCGGAAGCTCACAGGGATGGGTGCATCCTTCTCAATGAATTTCAGTAGTTCTATCTTTCGACGATCGGAAACAATTTTTGAATTACAACTTTGCATTCTTCCGGAGCAGTTTGCACAATGGCATTGACGTCGTTCTTTGCCCTCGTCAGAATCAACTCATGCTTAGCGTTTACGACGATCTTGCGAAAATCTTCGGAAAAGGCTAGTATCATAATCAGCCTTATGGATACCTCAAAGTAACCAGCTACATCGGTTAATTTCTCTCCTTGCACCCAACCAGCGTTATCCATCAACGAGCGTTGACCAGGAGTCAGGGAAAGGTAGCCCTTCATGAGACTCGTGAGACCAACGTTCTTATTTCGATCGATCTCTATACCATTCATTTCATAGCGAATCTCATCGAAAAGATGACAAATGCCGTTATTAACCAAGGTTGTGTTTGCAGCCGCCGTAGAACCATTTTCCTTGACGAACTTTCCGTATACATGCAGCCAACTTCTACTCGGTAGTAAACGTGGGTCTTGATGTTGAACGGAGATTCGTATTTCATCACTATTGTTGAACGTTGACGATGCATAAGGCTGATATGCATGCGTTTCGCCATGCGCTATAGCCTCATCGAATGTGATTCGTGTCCGAATATTTAATGTTTCTTCCTCCATGGTGAGCAGCGGATAAAAGTAATGCAGCAGCAGAATGAACGTTTTAGTTTCCTCTTCCGACTGGTATGACCTTGAGCCTCAGATTTCTCAGGAATAACACATTTTGAGGTGTTAACGCTTTGCAGCGTGGACGATGACTGACTCCTTTTTGACATATCGGTTCATTATTATAGCCACTATTATAACCACTACCAATCTTTCGGTTATACGCGTTCCCCTTTATCACATGGATTTCACGTGTAGTCTTATCGTTATGACTTCTCCTTGAAAATTCACCAAGTATGCGTCTTGATCGACTATTCGAAGCTGTAGGTGATCTATTGTCTTGCTCGTTATGGGAAGGTAAATTAAGTGCGACGGCACCTCTATAATCTTATATCTTGGTGGTACAATTGGAAAGAACTCGTGGATGATATTTACCTTACGTTCGTTTATGTAAGCGCCTGTAGTAATGTTGCATTCCACTCGCAAGGCGTTCACCTTGAGAATGGTTACACGTACAGTGAACCGCATTAATGGTGACAACGGTGGACGCCGTGCGGTGAGGTAAGAGAGGAAGATTGGGTGGCGCGTGCTCTCTTATCTCGGCCTGTGCGTGCGACGCAGAAAGCACTACGGTGCGAGCGAGACGCCAGAGCGTCCTTGTTGCACAGCACGAGTGTAAGCGAGACGGCAATAGGTCCCCACAATAGACGGCAAAAGTCTATGCATTTTCTAGGCTAGCCAGCGTTAACCCCCACCAAGCTCCTTATTGCGCACAGGGACCTATTGCCTCACAGGCAAGGATAGTCGAGCCTACAGGCTCTATTGCCTGTAGGCTCGACAGGGTAGCAACACGGAATGGTCCAATGCCCTGCCATGTTAGAACTGCCGACCAATGCCGAAGTGCGTAGCTCTCTCAGCTGAGCAGCCCGAGCCAATCAACGAGGCTCTGGAGGCCCATGAGGGCCAAACGACTGAAAATTTCTTCACTTCGAGCCAGGGTTTTGAATAGCGAGCGTGCGGGTGTGTTTTTGGCGTTGCGAACTTTGAGAGTGCCCATAATTGTTAGCGTGATCCTGTTAAGTGCAATCGTTCGGATTACGTGTGTGTTACGGATCCGTTGAGTGAGTATTGCGTGATCGAGTTTTTCCTTTTGTCCCTTTTCCCTATTCCCCTTTTAGTATTTGCGTTTTGAGTTATAGTACATCTCCTTTTGGGTTTAGCGAGCCATCTGCACGTGGACCGGCACTTTTGTATTTTGCGTAGTTTTTTTGCATTTCAGACGGGTCATCCGCCCCTACGCTCGAGGACCGTGGTATATTGCGTGCGCCCTTATTTTCAGCACCTTGGCGCCCTTTTCCAGAACCCCTCCGTACCCCTTTCTCCCCCGTTCACCCTTCGATAATTGTAACCGCCGAGGTATTTATAAGTAGCCGTTTTCGCGTTCGGGAACCTTCCTCCCTGAGACCCCTCACCTCTTCCCCCTGCTAGCCGTGCCTTTTCGCGTTATAGTAAATATTCGAGGACCTTTTGAGGTCACTTGACGGTGCTACGCCGAACAAGTCGCAGGCGCCCATTTGTCGTTTCAAAATATCTAGTGTCGGTAAGCCCTCCCTGCCCCTCCTTTCCCCCTTGCCCATTGCATATTCCTCCGTTCCCGCGTGCCCCCGAGCGAGCACTCGCGTATTATTGTGTTAGACCTGTCAGTGCGAATATTGGGACTTTTGAGTTTACCTTTCCAGTTTAGTATCTTTTGGTTTTTTTTCCTGTTCTATCTAATTATACTCCGGCATTTATTTATTAATTATATTTCGTTATCTATTCTACACCGTGTTCCCTTTTATATCGCGTTCCCCGTCCTTTTTGTTTCTTTTATGATAGCTAATTGGAGCTAACCCTGGGTGGAACAAGCCATCCAGTACGTCACATGGTATACAGGGTGTCCCAGAATTACTTTTGGACCGGAAAGTGGGCGATGCCTGGAGGTGCCCTAAGTACCCTCCCGCAAACCGTTTGCCAAAATTCGCGATAGTTTTTAAATGAGAAGCATTTAAGTGCGACCAATCAGAACGAAGGATTTCCGCGAATTCATTCGCGGATGCCAAAGATCGCTGCTTTGCAATAGCTTCCCACAAATTCCGCGCTTAGCAATTGTTTCATAGCCATAACAAGAGAACTAAATCTAAATATGCCACCAGGCGAACTAAATCTACAGATGCCACCAGGCGAATTCAATCTAAGAGTGCCACTAGGCAAACTAAACCTAAAGGGCACCACGGCCACGCGAAATCCGGTAGGGCACTACGGCCAAGAAAGAGAATAGAAAACTTAACTAAACCTAAAGGCTACCCGGAACTCGAAAAATAGGACCAAATTAGACGCTTCAGAGGCTAGCTCGTCGGAAGCGTCGCGGCGTTCAAAAGGGAAGGAAGAGGAAAACCAACCAAGGAGTCATCGGAAAGCGATAAGAATATCCAAAATAAAATAATCCAAAGTGAGGAGTTAACGCACCAAAACTGTATTAAGCAGAACGAAAAGACAAAAAATAATAGATAAACTCAATAGCGAAATTACAATAGCATTAAATCAGGCATGAATCAGGTGCGAGTGAGAGCCGAGCATAGTTAACAAAAGTTTTAAAATTAATTTACAATAAACGATCTCTAAAATCGGCAGCTATACAATGCAAAAGAAATTAGGATAATCACCCGATAATATCAGAAACTATAGACGCATTCTATTTATCGGAAAATAATGATGGCAAAGGCGCTACGCGTGAGCGCGCACGCGAGTAAGACGCGGGCTCGATACTTCACAAAAAACAATATTTACAGAAACGTAAAACAATCGGAATGACCTAAGTACGCGGACTAAACTAACACATTTGTTTTGAAATAAAATAACCAAGTCGCAACAAACTAACGAAAATCGGAACGCAAGGAACGGCAGCGGAACGACCTGCGCGGTTCCAATTCTTGCACGCGTGAAATTATCGATCGACAATAATAGTACGAAAGAGTTACGCAAAAGAAAGGATAAGTCCGTAGGAACCCGACAAAGGAATAATACGCGCGGGTTCGTTAACACAAGCGCAAAGTCGCCAACCGAAAAATTAGCAAAATAAATAGAGAAGCTCACAATAAATTAATAGAAGATATGGCACATAAAAATATCAGTCAGCAAAATGTAAAATATTATAATGAATATTTAATTATCGTTGCAACGATAAGACGTTCTCGGAACGGGTAGTACAATCTCGAAACCGGCGGAGAAGAAATAAGAACGGAATATATCACATACAAAATAGGAATATTAAGTTCAGAATCACACTTCAGCAAAGTCAAAGAAAGTTTAGCAAAAAGAAAAGAATTCCGTTTAACGTGTCACAATTCGAAAAAGGAAATTAGAAGAAACTGTAGGATTCTAATTATTCAGAATACGGACGGCGTGGGCTCGCCACGAAATTTAACAGGAACTTATTGTCCGGAAATCTCAGAGTAATTTACCGAGTCAAAAGAATAATAAGTTTTCGGTAAACAATATCTTATAACAATCGGAAAAATATTATAAATCGGCAGCGAGATAATCTGGCTGTAGAATAACCAAACCGGTCAACCCGGGGTCAAACGTTCGGGCAGGCAGATTTCCACGTTTACACTAGGCGAAGATTCCAGAAAATTCGTTAAGTACAGAAAGAATAAAAATCTTAAATCATATAAGAAAAAGGCACAAAATCAGAAAACTCAAGAATAGGAAAGGATAACAGCACTATCATCCTTTATACTATAGCAGGCGGAAAGACCTTCGCCCAATAACGGCAAAGAATATCGTCACTGGCTAAACAGGCAGTTTAGCGGTGCATGAGTATATAATCTTCAATAAATCCAATCAGAAAATATTTAGAAAAGCGAAAGATCTCACCACAAAATAGAAAAGGTAAGGTAAAGCTCAATATAATTAGGCCTCCAAGGCAACGGCAGCTCAACGGCAATCTTAGCTCTCTATCTCTTTCTCTCTCTTCCTTTCTCTCTCTTGCGAAATTCTTTCTGGGCTAGTACGCGTGAGTTCGCTTCCAAGTTTTGCACGATAACGAATTATCGATCGACGGTCTTCGAACAGCGGGCTCAGGTGACGCGGGACGGTACCGGAACGAGACGAACGTTGACGAAGGCAGCCGAGCTCTCCCGAGCGTCTACACGCAGCGGTGGAGACAGCCGAGTGGATACGAACGGCTATCCTGGAAGCACGGCCTTCGAAACACGCTGGGCCTGGCGAGTAAGGGATATTCGGCGACTTTTCGGCCGGACGAAGGCACTGACGTGGGCGATCGACAGGCCTTAGGCGGGCCAGGGAGGAAAGCCCCGTTTCCCTGCCGGCCGTATCGGCGGTGGATTCGCCCAAAGGGCAGCCCTCGCCGACCGACGGAATTGTCCCCTCCTAGGTGCTCCAGGGCTTCTTCGGCGTAACGGCAGCAGCAGGATCCCGACGACATCCAGGTCGGCGGAATCGGTGGGCACATCTTGGTCGGCGGAACCGGCGGGCACATCTTGGTCGGCGGAAGCGGCCGTTGAACCTTCCAAGGTTGTCCCTCACTCGAAATTCTCCAAAATCAGCATCAACAGCCAAACGTAATCGCTAAAAATCCGCAAACTCCACGATGATGCTGTCCTGTCCTCACGCCCTTATGTCATTGTAAAGAGACTCAAGAGTTGAAATGAAAGATAGCGTAACAGAAAGCAAAAAGATAAGACAGCATAGACGGACAAATCAGAAACCATAAAGGACGATAATAGACGCTCACAAACGGAAACCTTAAGACTAGTATTTTAGGTGGAATTTCGCTAATGGATTGTCGTGCGGAGCTTAGTTTGAATGAAAAATCGGAATGTATTACTTTTGGGACGCGATTCGGGAGAATCACGTCACACTATATATATATTCTATATTTCAGTTTAATTGGAAAACGAATCCATCACAATCAGCCTCTGAACGATCGAAATGTACCCCGCATTATAAAATTTTCATGTAATAAATTGTTATGCCGTGAGGATATTGTAAAATAATCTTCAACACTTTTTATAGTGAAAAATAGCAAAAAAACAAAACTGTT
>JAYRCB010000612.1:33922-51452 GCA_036026315.1 Trachelus stipa | reverse complement strand
TAAGATTAAATTATTTATTTTAGTTTGTTGTAATATTCGTAAAGATAAGTGTGGGTCATGAGTGTGATAGAATGGGTAATGAATGATATCCTATAAAATTGCATAATTTAATTAAATATACTTTCTAGGTGAAGTCAATGAATCAGGTCTAGGCATCATTCTCATATTCTCTTGTTTATTTATAAACGAACCGTTTATATAACAGTACATATACGATTTTTACTACAATTATATAAAAAATAATTTTGGTGATAAAACTAAATTTATGTATACGGACACCGATAGTCTCATATAGTACTTCACTGTTCCAAATATATGTATATGAGTATATTAAACGTGACTTGCGATTAGTTAAATTTGACACCACAGACTATCCTCCCGATAATTTTTATGATGTACCACTGGCAAATAAAAAAAGTATTAGGATTGATGAAGGACGAAAATAATGGAAAATTATGGTTGAATTTGTAGGCTTGCGAGCAAAATTATACTCTTTCAAAATTTTAGGAGAGAACGAAGATAAGAAACGCGTGAAATGTGTTAAAGAATCTACATTAAAAATAATTACTTTTGATGATTATATTCAGAATCTCCTACATCATAAAAATTTAGTTAAATGTCAAAATTTAATTCAAAGTAAAAAGCATAATATTTATACGGTACAACAGAGAAAGGAGCTGGAATGATAATAAGAGGATTATTGTCCCGGGTATAACTGATACATTGCCATAAATGTTAAAAAACTGAAAGAAATACAATATATACAATATGTATTGTGACGTTATTTTCTTCAAGCCGACTCGTAGCAAGGCAACCCGGTCGCGTCACAAATGAGATCGGACGATACTCTAATATTTCTCCTGGAAAACGTAATTAAAAAATTTCGACTAGGATAATTGCCAAATAGGGGCCAGACTGAAAGTAGATTGAGAAATCACGAGATATCTAGTAACAATAACAATGGGCCCTTTTATTTTAGGACTTGTAAAATCAGGAATTTAACAAATGAAATAACAATTGACGATAGAGAAATATATAAGAAAACGATATCGCACAAGACGAGGTTTTATACGGGACACGCGAACAAAATACGCTAAGACAAATGTAACATGCTATACAAGGTCCTTGCGAGACACGTGAAACAAAGAGGTACTTTCTACAATACACTTTATTTCTGTGACCTACAAGGCTCGAGACAATTAGGTGCCCTCGCGATTTTGCTATCCGTTCAACAATAAACGCAGATATTGAACTACTCGGGGACGTGAATTCACGACACGTTCGGTATAATTCACGCAACGCGAGCCCGGCAGACGAAATCGAGTAGTGGACAAACAGAGTAGGTGCAGCGGATATAATAGAGTAGAAAACGTAGGTCGAATTACTATGCGAGTAGGAATTTTAGAAACAGAATAGTTAAGAGTAGGAATACGTAAAACGAACGAAATAGAAAAATTAATATCAAAAGAATTATAATCAAGAAGATAAGATCGCAAAATATTACCACGGAATCTTTACCTCTGGCGATACGCGCTCTTCTCCTCAGCCCAAACCGGGAGGATAAATACGATACTATCAAGATTTTAATCTAATCTACGCTCAGAGTATTAAAGATTTCGTCCTTTCGGCGCCGAAACGCTTACCGTCAACGATACAATTTCGAAACAATAATGATACGATCTTCTACTGCTGCCCAAAAGAATGACGCTCAAGGGGTTCATCTCCTTACCGGTCGGGGCTAGCTCCCTCGCGATAAGTTTAGTTGGGCCCAATGGGCCAATTGCCTACGCGGGAGATTTCGGCCAATCATAGCTTACGCGCAAATATTTGAAACATACCGATAGACTAATTCGATAACTATTTCACAATGCGAAACTATTTGTTAACTACCGGACGCGAGATGCTCGATTAGAGTAAACATTAACCAGAGTCTCCAACGGATCGTATAACTATGGATACTATCGGATATTATAACTATTTTTCCATGATATTGTATACATTCGATGAAGAATTCTATCACCATTCTTATGTACTATAGAATGTTTTAATTCACTTTTTGGAAACTTGTAAACAGTTACTGGCATCGACACAACTGCTGCAGCAGTAGCAGTAATAGCAGTAGTCGTAGTAGAGTTTAATAGTACACATATAATGTATGGAAAAGAAAAAAAATATATAATTATTTCTGTTAAAAATCCCGCGATACTGCGATCGCGTTGAGAGCGTGCGCGATAGAGAACCCCGGTACGAGCGCCTTATGCGGAGCGTGAGAGAGAGTGCGTGTGTGCGAATGAGAAGTACATTGAGAAGTAGGAGCGAGAGCGTGAGAGAGTGCGGAAAGGAACGTAAAAGAGAACGCGAACGAACGTGAGCGGATGCGTGTGTGAGCGCGGTTAAGTAGAAGTACGCAACGTGAACGCGAGCGAACGGAAGTGAGTGTGCGTGCGGTGCAGAAGTATAGATAGAAAACGAAGCGCGAGAGCGAACGAGTGTGTGACCAAACGAGTCAACCGAACGAATAAACAGTACACGCGTGAGCGAATAAACGCGCGTGCGTGTGGACGAGCTAGAGCATTGTTGCGTGTGCGAGATAACGCGAACTCTCGGAAGAGTATATTTATAAAATAAACTGTAACGTAATTCTTTTCCTTGACTCGACACCGATAGCAAAATATCCGAGGCAAACTATCTTCGAGAACCAACCTACGTTACCTTCGGCCGTCCACCCGTCGTTCGTGCATCCGCAAGCCAAGTGGGCGCCAGCCAATTCTTTTTCACCGGGAATGGACGAGTCGGTATAAACTAGGAGTTGAGGTGGAATAGACCCAACTCCACTAAAACGAGAGCTCTGACGGAAGCTATCAGACGAGGCGGTAGCTTACTGGATCCTGTCGATATTTGGCGACGCATAAAATCGAGAAACGCAACCGTAGGTGCTAATCTTTGGGGTCGCGTAAAATCAGCAAACGCAACTGGATGCACCGAACGGGAGCGGAGAAAGGTAATCTGTAAGCCCTAACAGGTAGCGGCCGTGATTATTAGTACGCGAGCCGGGATATAGGCAGCAGAAAGAGTAAGTACGCACAGGGATGAAATTTTACAGGGACCCACTCACAACCTGCGAGAAAATGTAATATAACGCACGCATGTATTACGGCCAATCTGCCGACTACACTATCACGCTTTCCTAATCTACTTTCGCATTTCAGGTAACACAGACAATCAAGATAATAGAGGCAATACAATAAAAACAATTATTAAAACAGAAAAAAGTCAATAGGTCATCAAGGGGTAAAATCACGATAAAGCAAGATAACAAAGAAAGACACGGAATATCATAATATTAAATAATCGATTCGATATCGCCTGGTCGACACTCTGGTGGATTCCTAATACTGAGGAAGCTTACACTATCCCAAATAGCGTGTAATTACGTGCCGAGTGACTCCTATTCTCGCGAATTTCAGGAGCCCCGAGAACTCAGGTAGCCTCGGCGGGATTTATGATGTCGCAGGTAGCCGTTCTTCTTACAACCCGTACGAGGAAATTTTACACAACGTAATCCGATCAACCAAAGAAAATGTACGTTATACTCACGGAAATACTAACGCGAATTATACTAACGCAAATTAACCAGAACGTAAAATGAAAGAAAATAAACGGACGAAACAAACAGCCTCTTCGCCGTGACCGTAATCGAAGAAACCACCACTGGTATCAGTTAACACCTTCACTCGCGAACTAGCATATTTAAATTATTAACCCGGCGACGAAGCTCTTCGATGGACACTTGCTTGGACCCTTAGCCAACCTCTCGCTACTGGGTAAAAAGTAATAATAATACTCATGTAAGTAGCGTGAAGAGTTTCGTACCGGTTACAAGATATATTGCTTACCAAATAATAGGAAGAAGAATAATCCACACAAAAGAAGCTTTCGATAGTACCGTTCCGTAACAGTGAAATTTGCGTCCACTTGGCAGGAAGGTCCACGACGAAAGAGAACGATTCCAATTCTTTTCGCGAGACCCGGACTGTCACCCTCCCACCCGATCCTTAAATTGCAGATTATAATTGGTCAATTACTTATCGCGTTTACTTTCGCCAATCCTGGATGTTTATTGATAATAGATCGCCAGGATCTAGGATTATTAACCCTATCAGATAGCTTAAACGTTAGAGCGACTGCGTGCGCATCCTCTGCGTAGCCTTCTGGGTAATAGTAGTTCGCTAGCGCTCTAACCTAGGGCGGTACTGGCGTCTTCCGCGCTGTCATGTCGCTGTCCGCATGTTATCGTTGCAATGTTTTGAAAGTGTGATCGCCTAGAAGTACATTTGGTGTTCCCCTGGGATACATCAGAATGGTGCTGTGTCACTTTGAGTCTCCGTAATTAACAGGCGTTTACCCAGGCAGGTAAGTGAGCCTTTTCTTCTGCTCCGTATTTTGTATTCTGATATTCCTCCAAATGATAGCTTACCGTGCCTTACAGGTTGCTGACCGGGGCATCGCTCCACGTCTTTGGGGAAAACCTTATCGTGCCCACAGGACACCAGAATCCTCTAGGACGTGAAACGAGGTAACCCTTCACACAGGTATTTCGAGGGTTCCTTTCGGCAAAAGCGGATTCGCTTGTAGCTAGTCAAGACTTGCATCCCGATGTCAGGTATCAGGGACACGTTGGTAGAGGCAGCAGAAGTTTCGTGACATGCGGCAGGTAAGACGATAACCCCTTTATAGGGAATCCTGATGCTTTTGCTAGTTGCGATGTCAACTATGTGAGCTGAGCCGTTTGAGTTTGGTGGGCTCCAGCAATGGTGATCAGGTCGAGCGATCGGTACCACTGTCCCGTCAGAGTCGGCAATGTCGTTCCACGCAGGTATTCAACTTCATAGTGTTCCGTGTTGGTGAGTAGATGCCTGTTCATAGATACCAATTAAAATAAATATAATTAATTTGCAGATCTTGTTTTCTAGGTGGTTCTCCGATCATCGCCAGTAGACGCTTATATCATAGCGGGCTATAAATCCATCCCGCACTTCAACTTTCTTCGACAACATCCTTGTGACGTGCATTTCCGGAAATGCAACGTCACAGTGCATTCATGGTTACAATAATGTTTTTCTAATTGTCCAAGTCATCCTGGGCTATACTAGTCTCGTCAGATACCTTCCTGAACAAGAGTTCGATCAAACCCGTAGTTTGTAAGTAATTAGTACTGCCTATATGAATTCGATCACCCTCAAAACTGATATGTGAATCGCCTACCATCAATTTGTTCTTGACGAGTTTACGTACACCGTAGATGATATCCAGATGCTTTCCTTGATTAGATAGCAGCAATTCGAGATACTGTTACATAGGATTATTCTGATTAACGGGTACATCTGCATCATCGTTATCTGCTTCATCTTCATCAATTTTTTTGCCTTCTTCTTTTTCTTCTTCTTCTTCTTCTTCATCATCATCAACATCATCATCATCATCAACTCCTTTGAAAGAATCATTCTTTAACGACTTGAAGGATTTATCAACCATTTTAAACGTATCATCCGCTTTTGCGTATTGCTTTATTTCATCCTTAATGTCGTCTTTGATAAAATTACGCTCCAGCTGAGACACGCTCACTAGTTTCTGCAAGAGAATCACTACCGGTTTGAAGACCGCACTCATCGTCTTTTCGACATTCTCTTTATCCAAACCGCATTGCTGGCTTTAGCGAATTGACGTAAGACGTCTTATTACTTCTGAAGTTTTCTGCGTTGCATGTTGCCGTTTTTGAACGAAACACTACTGCATTCATTTTTTCAATAACCATTCATTTATGCTCACGAAGCAGTCGAATCCCTTTCTGTATTTATTTGCCTCGAGTTTGCTGTCCTTGTCGATTACGAGGAACCGAAACAGCATGCCGAACATAGATCAACTGTGCATAAGTCATATCAGTGTTTACATGGTCATCGTACACATACTTGAGATTCATTTCATCCTGCTTAAAGAGCACCAGCAGATTAGCATTGTCACGTACCAGAAATTTGGGAATGCGAGCGTACGTCTAACAGAGATATAAACAGTCAACATCCCTGTGCCGTCCCATATTGAAGAAGGCTCCGATGTTATCTTGCTTCTCGCAAGCTATGTTGTCGTAAATAATTATCGAGTTTCGACATGCCTCGTTCGATGGCAGCACTTGTTCGTGTTCCGTAAAGATTAAGTACTCGACACCGTCCACGGATGCGAGTAAACGTTCTAAAAACTTATACGTAGACGTTTTTGAATTTTAACCCATTAGAATGAGTTATAAGAGTGAGCAATGTGTTAGTCTTGCCGTAATTGGATGATCTGCAAAATTGCTCGTATGCTGTTTGGCAGTAATTCACCATGTCGTTTCTTCTTCTTCTCCTGCTCAACGCGCGTAAAACCGTCAAAGTTCATTACAGGTAACATGACGGACTTTTTTTTGAACCTCATCTCGATCTTGACTAACGTGAAAACTATAAATGACGAGTTTATAAGGATCACTGTTCAATCGGAACTGTTTCATCCTAAGCGTAAACGCATTGGGAAGAAAAAGCTCATCGTGGTAGAGGATTAGTCAACAGGATCATCAACAGCAGTGTTGGGCATTTTTGTAATTAATTACATTTTAATTACTAATTACATCTGTAGTTTTTAATTTGAAAAATGTGTGATTATAAATTAAGAGTGTAATTAGTAATTTAAATGTAATTATTTACTCTAAATATTTAGTGATGCCCACCACTGATCAACAGTCTACCCGTTGAGCTACATACACCCGGTTATCACTACTGTGGACCTGGTACGAAACTAGCAAAGAGACTCGCGTGAAGCGATCCGGGCATCAATCCCTTCGATGCAGCCTGCAAAGAGCACGACATCGTCTATTCGAAGAATCGAGAGAGCCACGAACACAGAGAGGCGGCGGACAGGGTACTGGCCGACAAAGCTTAGAAGCGCGTTTTAGCTAAAGATATGAGTCTCGCTGAACGCCGAAAAGCGCTCGCACGTCAAACGTGTTACTTCTAAAAACGTGAGACTCAAAGTGACAAGAGGAAAGTAAAGCGTTCGTTCTGTTGCATTCTTTTCGTCTGTTGCGTACCATGAAGGACGAAACGCTGAACATCTATCATCTTCGGTGAATCTTGTAACGCATTTCCTGTCCTACGTCCTATCTATGACACCATCGTAGCATGCCGCAGATCCCTTGCGCGCCAGGTGCATCCTTGTACCAGCCCGACTCGTCGGGCCTTTAATTTCTAATCCGCGACGCGTCGATTCCGGGAGTCCTCTCGACCGGCTCTTCCCGCTAGCTCTTATCTGACTTGGTAGAGGGGAACGTGAGGGCGATGAGAATTGGCAGGAATCAGCCGGCCTGTCCGAGATAAGTGACACGGTGGGATTTAATTCTAGCCATAACCATTTATTTATCTTAGGTAAACGAGTACAGCCGGGTGATGTATACGAGCGTGGCTCTATACAATTCTAACACATCACGCGGTCGCGGAGGTCATCTCTGTTGACGGTGGCCGGTTCGCATTTGCTACTCCCTGGGCACGTGGCGAGGCCCACAGCCCCCCACTTCTCGTGCCGGGATGCACCGGCGGATGCGCTTCATCCCTTGCCGGTGCGCTGCGTGGCCCCAGGGCGGTCGCGTGAACTGCACTTACCGACTCTCCCGGTGCACCGAACCTTTCTTCCTAGTCCTTCGGGTGGTGGGGGTTGGCTCCTTTTCCCCCGGCTGCTCTCGGCTTCAATTCCACGGGGTCCATACCACTCCTGTTCCGAATCGCCGTCCGGGGAACGCCATGCTGCTCAAAAGTCCTAAAAACCTCACGAACCTCACCACACTCACCCAAAACCAAAAACTCGCAATAACTTATCCGCCGATTTTCGGTATTCCCGTTGCGCGGTTCAAAACGAAGTCTCCCTCTTTTCGGACCCCCGGTCCGAGGATTTCCGAAGAATCCCGAATTCGCCCGAACTCCTTCGGTCGCTCTCGCCTCGGTCCGCTCTCCGTTTTTCGGCACTCACCGCCCGCCACTCTCCGGGCGGTGCCGATTTTACCCGAGCCCACCCGATTTTCGGACTCGGCCTTTCCGGTCTCTCTCTCCGGCTTCCCCTCGCCACGAACCTCCGTCGTCGTGGGCATTCTTTCGGCGACTTTCGTCTGCGGCACGGCTCTCCGTCCGCCTATGCATTTCTGTAACTGGCCGTCCCACAGACGCCACGTTACAATCTATAGCGCACTATGGAACGCACGCGCATTAACCTTACGCCTCTTCAACATTCAACAACAGTGACGAGATTCGAATCTCCGTTTACCATCAATTCCTTTGCTTACTACCCAGCAGAAGTTCGCTTGCACGTGTATGGAAAGCTCGTTAAGGAGGATGGTTCCACAGCGGCTACGAACACCGTTCTGGTCAATAACGGCATTTGCCATCTCTTCGAAGAGATTGACTACGTGATGAATGGTATAGAGATCGATGGAAATAAGATCGTTGGTTTCACGAGCTTCATGAAGGGTTACGTTTTTCCGACTCCTGGTTAACGCTCGTTGATGGATAACGCTGTTTGGACGCAGGGAGAGAAATTGATCGATGCAGCTGGTTACTTTGACGTATCCATACCGCTAAGTATAATACTAGGCTTTGCCGAAGATTATCGCAAGATCGTCGTAAACGCTAAGCACGAGTTGATCCTAATGAGAGCAAAGAGCGACGTCAGTGCCATTGTGCAAACTGTTCCGGCAGAATGCAATGTTGTAATTCAAAAATTAGAATGGTTGATACCGTACATAAAGGTTTCGGATCATCAAAAGATAGAACTGCTGAGATTCATCGAGAAGGATGCATTCATCGAGAGGAGGCAGAAAGAATAATAAAAATAAGAACGCCAGTCACTTTCATTTTGAATTCGCAGTGCTACCCCTATGGGAACTTAAACCTTGACGTTGATCGTAATCAGTATGCTTTGCTATACGACATGTATGTAAACTTTCAAGCTACTTATTATGGCAAAGACCCTAAGCCCATACTGAGGAAGAGTGATTTCCTCACCTGTGGTCCGCTAATCGTCATTAATTGCTTCAAGCAAAATGAGTCGCTCAAATTTGGACTTGTCGATATTCGTCTGGAATTCGAAGCGCAAGACAATTTTCCTACCGATACATCGGCATTCTGCCTGATCCTGCACGATCGTATAGTCGAATACAACCCAATCAGTAGTGGGATAAAAAAAGTTGTATAAAGAAGCTGCAATCGTCTATCCCTGCGCACATTATCAAAATGAAATTCATCGTGTACGTACAAGGTTGCAAGAAACCCTCGAACGAGTTTGTATTGAAGGAGCTATCCGTGATTGGAACGCAATTTTCACGGAATATCCTGTCTATTTTTAAATAGATGGAATAGAATTAGGTACGAACGATGCCTTATTATAGTATATAGTATGTGGTTTTATATTAGTTTATGCTAGGTTTGGTTAGGTAAGGTTAGGATAGGGTAGAATGTTCAAATTTCGGAAATTGGGTAGGTTAATGAAGCGGTTAGTTTGTAGAGCGAAGCGAACGAGTACGACTGAACAGAGCAATAAATGTTTAAAAAGGTTCCATCAGATAAAGATAACTTACAATATCGTTGAATGAATCGAATATCGCTCAGGAGGCAGAAATTGGCAATTATATCCAATTGGGTTTGTGCGTAACTTGGCATCACCCCCTTATAATCACGTTATGAAAATTCTTCGAGTTATTCTTGAAGGATTGGAGAGAAAGAAAGAAAGTGTCAAACATTTATAAACTCAATCTGTACTGTTCATCGAGATAGCGCATGAGAAGCACATTCTTGCCAGCAGTACACACCATGTATTGAAACAGTTCGTTTTCACTTTTATAACTTTCGACATCCTTATTGGTAGGAATGTTAAGAAACTATTTTCGACGTTAACGGTTAATCTTATTGCATATTCTTTTTAAATCTTTCGAATGATAATTTTGTATTCCTTTTGGAGCCTGTATACTTTTGTATTCCTATTGAGTCTTTAGTTCTGCCAACTGTTTGGTTGAAAAAAAATTGTTATAATCGACTCACTTTGTTAATTTTCGAGAAATTCATTTTTTTAGTAGATCTTCAATCTATTTTCGAGATTCTAGAGACTTTCTCAACCAAATTCCCAAATCTATTTTTAATTCTACCTGCCTTATTCCGTCGCGCTACAAGTTCTATAACAACATTTGTTTATAAGTGATGGAGTCGGATTCTGATTAGGGAGAGCCAAAGTACATACGCACGTGATGGTCGAGTAAGAGTCAACGCCATAAGACAAAGCGAAACACACAGCACCACCTGTCTTTATTACCAACACTAACAGCTGATGGTGATGACCAATCCAACACGCCCACTTAATCAACACATTTTTTAAATAATTAATCCGTTAATGACGAACAAAACACACGTTCTTTAAATAAATCAATATAATGGAAAACAATGTTTCATAATAAATAACATATTATAAATATCCAAATTGCCAATATCACCTTATATTTTTGTTTATACTTCTAGTACTGTACCATAGCACCCTTACTGCCAAAGGATAATTTTGTTGGTTTAGTGACGATGCTAGGGCTGAGATCTTGTATTAGCTTTCTTAACCAAAGAGCTTCTTAGCCTGCGGCAGTAATGCCATGCACTCTGCTTCCGTCAACGAGAGAGTAACAGTGTTTTTTTTTCGACTGTTCCAGGATACTACACAACCCTGTAAGAGGAAAACGTATCCTGTAAGAGATTTTTTATTGGATTTTCTGTTTTCCCATTACGTATCGCTGGATCCCTGAAAGATAGTCTAGCCATTCTTCCGAAACTCTAGCTTATACTGTTGAGTTCTTTTAAGTATTGAAATATTCGTTTTACGGCTCCCCAATGGATTCTTCGAGGTGCATCGTTGTATTTGCTAAGTACACTGGTTGCATGTACTATGTCAGGCCTAATGAGACAGTCCTCTTCAAGCCAGTTGACATTTCACTTGGTTTTAAAAATCCATTTTGTATTGAGTAGTTTCTTATCCGGCGGTGCATTTACGAACTCCCAGGTTTGATTTTCTATAAGATACTGTTCTTCTTTCATCATTGGTCTTAACAAAAATTTCTTTTTAGGTCTTTTTATTGCTTCATCGATGGTTTCTGAATCGACAGAACTTTCATTTTCTGCTGGGAAGCTTACATAATCGTCTCTAATTACTCCTTTTCTTTCTCGCGTCGATCGGCGCAACTCCGCGCCCTGTGAGTTAAATGCATCTGCTTCGGATGGCGCTTCGCTGTCCCGGGAACCACTCTTCTTCATTATCAGGAATTGGGCTGTAAAATTCCTCCGTATTTACATCAGGTAGAGCGGTTACATCGTTTTCATCAAAGTCGTTTTCAATTTCTGAAACTTTATCTTCTTCTTAGTTTTCGGTGACTTATTGTACCGGTTCTTCGACGCTCGGCTCTTCTTCTTCTGTTTCCTCTTCTAATAAGTTTGCAAAACTATATATTTTTCTTAGTTTTGAATTCTATTCTTTTTTCCTATTCTTCTTGCTGCTTATTTTTCATAAAATGTTGAATGTTCAAGAAACACGGCGTCTCGACTTCTTACTACTTTTTGAATTTATAAGTTTATATCCTGCAGAATCTTTACAATATCCGATAAACACATGTTTAACTGCTTTCGAATCCCATTTTTGGCGTTTTTCCTTCGGTACATGTATTAAGAATTTGCACCCGAACACTCTCGTATGGCTTAGGTCTGGCTTGACACCTACCCAAGTTTCTTCATGTGTTTTTCCATAAATAGCCTTTGTTGGAGATCTGTTTATCAAATACACGACTATTGAGCAAGCTTCTGCCCAATACTCCTTCGGTAGATTGGCTTCGAGTAACATGGGTCACACATGATTGACAATTGTTCTGTTGAAGGATTCCGCTACTCCATACTGCTGTGGACTATAGGGTATCGTTGTTTGGTGTTGCACTCCTCCTTGTTTCAACTATTTCTGGAGTTCTTGTGTGACACATTCTGTGCCATTGTCGGTATTAATTACTTAAAAATTCTTTCTCGTTTGTTTCTCTAGAAATAGTTTAATAAAGGAAATAAATACCTTCCGTGTGCAGTCGTCTATTAATGTTAGGAAATACCTCGGTCTTCTTATTGACTTCTTTTCCGCAATCATCAGAATCCACAAGATCGAGTACATCTTTTGCTAGGAAACGGCTCTTTGTGGTGCTTTCCTTGTACACATGATTCACACTTTTCATTTTTGTCATTGAACTTGATTCCAGTGGATTTTTTCGATTTAAATATCCTAGTCTCCGACGCCAGAGTATACCGTTGCTTTCTTGGGTATGCTATGCGGTCTCTACCGTTGTATCTATCTTGTATATTCCATCAGTTTCAGATGCACTTATTAGGATTTTTCTACTTTGCGTTACAACATTACATCCTGCTGGGTCAAAAATCACTGAATGACCTATTTTGGTTATTTTTCTTACCGACAGTAGATTTGCTGGAACAACAAGTACCAATAGTAGGTTTTCACAATTATGCCAGTTTATTTGTGTTTGACCGGGATCGATACATTTCCTATTGCGTTTGCTAATACTTTTCCATTGTTCTCAGTAGTAACTTCTGTTCTGGAATCCCTCATTGTTTTCAATAGATACTTTCTCATAGTCATATGTGAAGACGCACAAAATCAATATACCAATCGTCCTTCTGCATTGAAGTAGATGAATATAATCTATACAGCGCTTTTTCACTGGACAATCCTTTTTTATTTTTGTTATCACTTGAGTCAATTTCTCATTTTTCCGTCTTGCTCACACACTTTACAGCAACGTGTCCAACTTTTTTGCACTTGTAACATCTGGGACCAAGCTTCCGTCGTGCTTGGTGTCCTCTTGAATATAGTGCAGCATCCATCTCTATGCCTTATTTTTATCAAATTTGACATACTGCAATAATTTTGTCTTTATAAAATCTGCAGAAATAACTTTAGCTGAGTTCTCTATCCCCATAATCATCGGGCTATATTCTTCAGGTAATTAAACCCATAATATTGTGCCGATCCATTCAACGCCAACGTCGAAACTCACTCCTCTCAATTTATGTGCCGTTGTGATAATTTGGGACAAAAGTGAATGTGGAAACATACAATCTTCTCCGGAATTTAGCAGCGCCTAAGAAGCTGAAAGAAATGACATATGAGGCAGTGGTTAAAACATTGAGTGATCATTTTTCCCCGCAGCCATCGGAGATCGCCGAACGGGCGAAGTTCGCGAGACTCAAGCAGAGCACGGGCAAGAAAATCGCGGAATTTGTCGTGGAACTCAAACTGGCCGCACGGCACTGTAAGTTCACGGATGACCAAGAAAGACTTCGAGATCAGTTTATTACTAGAGTACGGAATACAACAACGAGAGTCGAGTTATTCAGAGCGAAGAATTTGACCTTCGAGTCAGCAATAAAGCTAGCCACGGAGCTCGAAACAGCACAGGAGAACGCGGAGACAACAAGCCTACAGAAGCCGACGAAATTCAGCGTCTAGATTGAAACCAAGGGGGAGTTCACAACAGGCGAGTAAACGATCGGCAAACGGATCAACGTTTTACTGTTGTGGAAAATACGGACACACAATCAACATTTGCCGATATAAAGATTTCGTGCGTCGGCGATGCCATCAGCCGGGTCACCTGGATAGGGCCTGCAGGCAGAAGGGGACAGCGGGGGCCGTGAAACAAATAGCAACTGTAAACACCGGGCACAGCGACAAAGAGGAAGAAGAGGATACAGAAGACGACGCTGACGATCGTATAGCGAGCGTGACGGATAGGATTAATAACCTGGGGCAAGTATGTAAGAAGCGTATTAAGCCACGGTTGATTACGATTTCGGTAAATGGGGAAGATTTGTTGATGGAAGTAGATACGGGTTCCGCAGCGTTAACAATATCCGAGAGAATGAGAGGGCGATTGTTACCAAACACAGAGGTAGAGAGAACGCGAAGAAAATTCAAAGCAACGGGCGACATGGTGGTCGTCCCGAAGGGAATAATATGAAATCTAAATAGGTATAGAATACGAGGGAACGCGAGCAAGCGGAGATTTGGATGTTATCGAAACAGACAATCCGTTAATCGTAAGACCGTGGCTAGAGCAGTTCAATTTATTTCCTTTGGCGCGCCCGACGATCGCGAACGTTCAAGTAATAAAAACAATGAGAGAATGTGTTACGTACCAACGAAAACATTTGCATGCTGCTGTTACCGACCGAGTAGTAAGTTACACAAATAGTCTTGATAGTTACTATTCGTCTCGCTAGTCGCGCTATTACAAAGCTTTGCCAACTCGCACATTTCTCGCTCTTTCGTTCGCCGGCTATGTAACTGTGCGGAGCTCAAAACGGGAATCTCCTTAAGGCAAAATTGGCAATTATTCATTGAACAGGCGAACGAGGGCCCATTTAACAGCCTAAGAAATAGAACAACGATTACACATGTGCTCCATCCAGTGTTAACATAACTGACGATTCTTGGATATCTGAGGAGAATCATACATATTGGATACCTGGATTATCATACCGGAAGGATATATCGAACAACGATTACATATGTGCTACATCCAGTATTACAGTACCTGACGATTCTTTGATATCTGAGGACAATTATATACATTGGACACCTGGATTATCACAGCGGAAAGATATATCGAACAACGATTACACTCGGCCACGTATTTACAATTGCACTAATTTTATTTAATTATTTTATCTTATTTTATTTTATTTTTTTTATGATTGTGTATGAATGTGTGTATCAAATTTATGAGTGATATCAAATGTTATGTTATGTATAATGACCGAGTTACAATGTTCATAATTTCTCGATTTTAAGTGGTTCTAAATTCTATTTCATTATACATTTTTGTTTCATTTGTAATATATATGTTAAAAACGAATAGAGAGCAGGTACCCAACGCTATTTGCAGATGGATTAGGGAACTTTAAAGGATGACGCGTGGAATTATCGTTGCAATCGGTCGTGAGACCCGTCTTTAAAGAAGCACGGCCCTTATTGTTCGCACTGATTGATAAGGTAAATGCAGAATTAGACAGACTGCTCGAGGCGGGAGTGATAGTTCCGATAGAAACGAGCGAGTGGGCTACGCCAATTGTACCTGTACTGAAGACAGATGGGTCGGTTCGCATATGCGGCGACTTCAAGGTCACATTAAATCCAAACCCGGTTGTGAAACAATATCCACTGCCGCGAAATGAATTCATTTTGCGAAAATTAGCCGGAGGCGAGAGATTTAGCAAGATCGACTTAGCAAATGCGTATCAACAAATAATCTTAGCAGAAAACAGAAGAGTACACATCGATCGTGACACACCGAGAGTTATTCCAATTCACGAGATTAACGTACGGATTCGCGTCAGTGCCGGCTGAATTTTAACAAATTATGGACAATTTAACCGCAGATTTATAAAAAGTTGATTTTATTTTAGATGATACGTTCGCCACCGGAAAAACGGGAGACTAACATTTCCAAGTAGCCGACCGATTGTGCAAGAAGTTATGGGAAAGCGGGCTCTAGATAAATAAAAAAAAATGTGTTTTCAACGCGGAAAAAATATAATATTTTGGGTTCGTAGCAGATAAGAATGGGGTGCATCAAACCTTCGAAAAAACAAAAGCCATTGTAGAAGCACCGCAACCACAAAATATTAAACAATTACGATTGTACATCGGGTCAGTAACGTATTACGATGAATTCATTAAAAATCGCGCGACCTTATTGCAACTTATTGCAAATGGGTATGGAAGCCAGAGTGCACGCGCGCCTTCGAAAACATTAAGACAAAATATCTTCACCAAAAGTCTTAACGCATTACGACCCGAACAAAGAATTGATTTTGTTTTGCGATACTTCATCGTATGGGGTGGGAGCGACGATGGCGCACGCGAGAAAAGATCTAACGGAACGACCGGCAGCGTTTGCGTCCCGGAGTTTGAGCGATGTTGAAAAAAGTTATGCACAGATACATAAAGAGGCGGCGGCGATAATGTTTGGCGTTGAAAAATTCTACGTGTACCTATTTAATAGAAAATTCACGTTAAAAACAGATCACAGGCCGTTAACGTTGATCTTTGGACTAAAGAAAGGGATACCGCTAATCGCGGCGAATTGGTTACAGCGCTGGTCCTTGTATTTATAGGCATTTCAATATCAAATACAGTATAGTACATACATAACGTGAACATAAATTATATACAAGAGAGTGATTTTGTTAAAGCCGAGGACATCAGTCGAGAATTGGAAAAAGACGCCGTATGTGGCAAAGTAATCAGGGCAATTCGAAAAGGATGGCCTGAAAATATCAAACACGTTGAGCAGGAATTACAGCCGTTTTATATCAGTCGTAACGAGCTTAGCATGGACGGTAACTGTGTTTTTTGGGGATACCGAATTCTAATTCCCGAGACATTAAAATCTCAGGTACTTGCGGAATTGCTCATAAGTCACTTTGGTATAGTACGAATGAAGGAAATAGCGAAGTCTTTTTTTTGGTGGCCGTCACTTGATAAAGATATTGAGAAAATCGTGAGGTCATGTAAACAGTGCTTGGATGGAGTTCGGGATCCCCAAAGAGCCAAATTAAGTCGGTGGAAATGGCCCGAGCAGCCGTGGGTTCGAATTCACGTTGATTTCTTGGGGCCAGTACAAGGGAACATGTTTTTAGTGATAATCGATGGTCATTACAAATGGCCGGAAGTGATTAACATGAAAAAAAATATCACAGCAGAAAAAACGATCCTTGTATTAACGAGAGTATTGGGGCAGTACGGATTCCCATTCCAAATCGTTTCCGATAACGGGCCAACTTCTACGAATGCGGAACCCGCGAGTTTCATAAAAAACAGAGGAATCAAACATACTGTTACGATCGCTCCCTGAAATACGCGGAATATGGTTATGTTTCACGTTAAAAGAGGAAAGATTGAGAGTTATGAAGATTCAGTGAATGTTGACGTAGAAAGGTAGTTAGGATGGTTCGTTGGACAGATTTGCCGGTATTAAACGGTACGTCCACGCGTTATGTCCCCGCTGTTTCTAACTGTCTATTTCTTGCTACCGCATGCCACTCGTGTAGTATTACTACAACATGGGTGCATTATCCGACAGAGCTGCTTGATTTAATTCTAATTTAGAACACTCGGATTCTAATGATTGTCGAAAATTGATAGTATGTCCAGGTGTGATGTTAACGGTTCCAGTAGATAAAGACTGAAGGAAATTGAAGTAGATTCCAGGAAAGGGCCTAGGGGGGTAAGCATGGAAAAGTTGCCCCCGCACGTATCCAGTTCATATTAATACCACAGATGGGCACCCATGTGATACAAACTTCCTCCAAAGAATGACCTTGAAATTTCATTTTTGGAGGAGTTATGGAGGGGGTAAGTAAAATCAAAAAAGTCA
>JAYRCB010000610.1:5660-33957 GCA_036026315.1 Trachelus stipa | reverse complement strand
ACAGACTGAGAAAATGAAAGCATTGAATTCTGATTTGGAGACAGAAATCGTGATTCCACTTTAATCCCTCATTTGAATTCGCCGCTCAATTCTAGTGAGATTATTTATCACTAGGCCGCGACATAACAACACCATTTATGGTGTTTTTTGGGGGGATATGTATATACACTGATAGTCGATTAAAAAGCTGCGCGTGAGCACATCTGACTACTTTATATAATACCATCGCTAGAGCGTTTATCGTACTTCTTTCGATGACTGTATGTTATGGAAAAATGCAGTGGTGGATACAGAGAAATGCTTTCAGTTATTAACTGACGTTTTTGTTTTTGTTAAGTGCCTTTGAAACTAATTTATTTATGTGATAAAGGAACAGTAATAATGATGGTACGACTTTTTCTTTTCTGCTATGTTTAAATAAAATACGTATCTCTAATCATAACATAACCTAAATTTAAACTAATCAACCGGGTATTTTGATAAAATGGTGATGTACAAATTAGGAGTTATTAATCGAAATTTGTTTATATTTTAGCAAGACGGAGTTAGACTACGCCAACATTCAGTCAGGCGATCTTCTTATGATATTCTGTATACGAATAAGGCCTTTTCAAAGAAGAAGTACATTGAACAAAATGATACACAACATTTATTTTTTGTGGTCACCTATTTTCTTGCCGTATCACTAATAGTTATTGTGCTGGAAAAAAATTTACCAATGCCTCATTTTATTAATACAGAAGCCTTGTTTCCAGGAAGATTTGTTGCAGAAAGAGCTCGAGATCATATAGTTAATTTAACATCTATTGGTCCTCGAATAACAGGAAGTTATGAAAATGAGATGTTGGCTGTGAAGTTCCTTACGACAGTGATAAATGATATTATTAAAGATGCTAGCACAGATTACAAAATTGTTATGGATGTTACAAAACATAGTGGTGCATTTCCTTTAACGTTTCTGGATGGAATGACAAATATTTATAGAAACGTTCAGAATGTTATTGTTAAACTTAGTCCATATAGGCCTTCGAAGCATAGTTTGCTTTTAAACTGTCATTTTGATACGTTTCCAGAAAGCCCTGGCAAGTATAATATTAATATTAGACCTATATACATATAAACTTTAAGTAAATATTAATTTTTGTGTTAATATTATGTTACTATGAACATTTATTTTGTATCAGATTTAAAAGTCCAATTTTAAAGCAGGAATAATTTACTCGTATGTTAATAATATATAAGTAATAATTAATTTATTTTTGTTATTATTTCGATCAATATTATAGGTGGTTCTGATGATGGAGCTGGTTGTGCAGTGATGTTGGAAGTACTACGTATAATGTCTCAGGATGCTAAATTTCTCAAACATAATATTATATTTTTATTTAATGGAGCAGAAGAGAATTTAATGCAGGTAGATGAATTTGATCTATTTAAGGGATATAGGTGAAATATGAAAATATACATTAAATTGTTTTTGCAATTTTTAAATTCATGTAGGCATCTCATGGATTCATAACTCAGCATCCTTGGGCAAAAGAAGTTCGAGCTTTTATAAATCTGGAAGCTTGTGGTGCTGGAGGTCGCGAATTGTTGTTCCAAGCTGGACCAGGAAATGCTTGGATTCTAGAAGTACAAATCTTATATTACATTCATTTAATAGTATAACCAATTATATTTAAAATATAATTTGTTTTTTCTGTCTCAGGTTTATTCACAAACTGTGCCATATCCGTATGCATCATCCTTGGCTCAAGAAATATTTCAAAGTGGTATTGTTCCAGGGGATACGGATTTTCGTATCTTCAGAGATTTTGGCAAAGTATCTGGTGAGCTTCTTCTTTTGTTATCTTTTTTGGAATGTCGTTCCAGGAAACACAAATTAAGATTTCGACAATGATTCCCTATTCAAGGGAAACAGCTGTGAAACACCTAATGTTCGCAGCTGTTATATCCTTGAGTAGAAAATTATATCATGGGCGATGGGACGTTTACCTTGTGTTTTCTGTGTCAACACTTTTCCCAGTAAAAAAAAACAAGTTATTTCCTTTGAAACCTATATACAAGTATAGACAAAGTTTCGTTTATACTGGTATTTGGTTTTATTGTGACTTTAAAAAAATATATTAAAATAAATAAGTTGGAAAGAAGGAAACTTAAGTATCAATAATATTTTATCTTAAACAATTAATATAACAAAATCACTTTTATTCTTCAAATCTATCCTTTAAACTAAAATACTATGAATTCATTCTAGATGAATAATCTATAATATTATGTTTGTTGCTCGTTTCTCTCCTTGGTTTGTCCTTCCCATATTAGGATTGTTGTTCGTTGTTTATTTGATACATTATGAATTATCTACTAGAACTAAATTATATCCAACTCTAAAATCTGAAACATTTTTTGATGTATTTTAAATTTAATCTCTTGTAATTGCAAAACTGTATGTTTATCTTGAGTGTGATATTCTTTATTAAAACGATAGTGATAATATTAGTTTTATTTCGCATTCTAGCGTAGTTTAAATGTAATATTAGGGGGTTGCATAGAAAGCCGCTGTTTTTTTTCTGTTTTTAAAACATTTATTTTAATAAAAAAAGATGTGAATATATTAATCAAAGTTTTTTCCCTCGGAAGTTATGACTTTTTCCCCATTTTCTGGGCAGAAGTTGAATTCCACGGCGAAGAAATTGTTTGTCTTTCGAGCCAATCCATTCAGCTACTCAATTTTTGACTTCTCTATAGTCATGAAAATGTGTATCTTCTCCAAATCGTGTTGCATCGATCGGAAAAGATGATAATCGCTTGGAGCAAGGGCCGGAGAATACGCTGGGTGCGGGAGCACCTCCCATTCGAGCTTCATCAGGATTTGTTTCACGGCTTTAGCAACATGTAGTCCAAGAGCTGGCGACAGATTTCACTAAGCGTTTTCAGCACGGCCACATTTTCGTCAGGCGCTAGATACGGAGTTCGTATTGTGAAAACTGTGAGTCTGGCAGCCCAGCCCCACTGCGCTTGAACACCTAGTCCAGGTAAAAAACGCAATTTTCAAGTCATTTCAGCACGGTCAATTCTAACTCAGATCTGATCTACTATTCTGTGACATTATTAATTTAGACAGTCAGACGTGTATCTGGCTTCAATAATAAATTGTTGTGCGATTTGTGGAAAGCACAGTGATGAAAAAATTGTGTTATTTACTAAAAAATCAGTAGAAAAGTATCAAACTGTATTACCTCTGAGAAATGCATACAAACTCAAGTATCACGGGCGTAATCTACCTATCGCAGTGGATGAAATCAGTGGATACCATCCAAGATGCTACAAAAGCTTTACAGTTGTAGGAAAAAAATATTCTGATCAAAGCCCATCAATATTACTGAGCTCGCAGTCAGGTAACTCATCCAAAGAAATTCCAAACGATTGCACCCTCCAAGAACCTTCGACTTCATCTGAAGAAATTTCAGTACCAGAACCTCCACAGGAAATATCAAACAATGCCACCCCCCTGCAACCGTCAAAAGTATACATATTTTGTGGAAAATAATCGGAAAACTCATAAAACGAAATTACAGAAGTCCATTATTGGTGAAAAAGCTGTCATAAAGAAATATGCGGCCGAAAGGAATGACCTCGAAATGTTAACAAAAATTGATGAATATGCAACGTGTAGTGAAGTGATATATCATGCTATTTGTAAATCTGCATACTACAATCAATACAAGTCATCTGTTCAAAGCAATAAGAAGACAACCAGACATACTGCCAGAGAAAATCAAAAACGAGCTTTTGATAAACTGCATAATTACATAGAAAATGAAATATAATAGTTAAAGGTAGACACGAAATTTTTTTATCATCATTATTCACTATTCATACAGAAATTTTGACTGGAATATTTGATGAAAATGTCGAAAATGACGTAGACCTTTCCTTCTCTGAGCAGCACCTAGAAAAAAAATCAGGTCCTAATTTCGTGATCAAGTTAAAATCATCACAATGCACCACAGAAAAATGGTTGTTTTTGCAAAAGGTATTGATAACCACATAGGTGGATCAATATTCGCGTTATTAGAAGAGGAGGATATACTACAAAGAGCTGCACTCATTTTAAGAAGAGATCTGTTGAGTATTAAAAAAGATCTACCTGAAAATTTAACACCCAAAGATTTGGTGAAAGGTGAGTGTTCAACACTCAAATGTTTGCATAAATTTCATACGACGAGAAATAATCCCGGTCATATAAGAACAGTCAGTTCTTTTTGCCAAGATCTTATTTATGCAGTCTCAAATGGAAAAATTAAAACATCAAAACACATGACTCTTGGCATGGCGTTGAAAAGTTTAACGAGTAGCAGAAAAGTGATTGATATTTTGGCCATTGCTGCTCGTACAATGTAATTGAAGAACTTGAAACTGAGCTAACTTATGCTGCAACTGAAGAATCACAATTGTCTCCAGCAGGTATATCTTTAGTTTCACATTTGAGTACCGGAGTTGCTTTTCATAATTTCGATAGGTTTGTGGAAACTATTAATGATAAGGATACACTGCACGACATTGTCGGAATTATATTTCAATTTGAAGAATCCAACACTAATAAATCAGCAAAACCATCTTCAGACGAAAATGGAACAATACCTGAAAATAAAGCACACGACATTGATGATGATTTGCGAGTTGGAAAACCTGATAACGAAACTGAAAAGTCACTTTCCAGTTGGAATGACGACTTTTTCGTTGAAACCCTAGTGCGATCTTGTTTGGTCCCGACTGTAAATACAAGAACAAGAAAAAAGAGAGCCTTCGATGCAATAGTTCGTGACATACCTGTATATGTATACAAAAAAACCTCAAATGATGGACAGTTTATTGCCAATAAATTATGTTGCGTTGGGAGTATCTCGGATGCGAGAAAACCACCAACGCCAGGTTTAGCAATCCGCGCGTGTAAGAATGTGCTATGTCAGGACGGAAGCCGGCCTGGCAATCGCCGTATAGAATTGAAAATCGCTCAATCAACGCATTTTGCGGAAGCGAAGCTTATAGCTGCACCTCCAAACAATGGCAGTCTGCTATTAGCATCCGAACGGATAAGGTGGTCTCGTGGAGTAGATTCGGTACAGGAAATAGGAAAACCCAACGGTGCCTATAATTTACGAATCGACGAACGTCGAACTACTTGTACTTCTTTCGATTGTTTTCAATAAACCTTATTTGTTTTATTATATTCACTCGAGTTTTAACTCCTTAACCGGCAACGATCCCAAAAATATCTTAGCTCTAACCTCTCGATCGAACTCCCTCGTCTCCGAGACGTTACGGCACAATAAATTTGGTGGCAGTGGTGGGATACTACCAAAATGAAATAGTGAAACGGGAAGTGTCTGAAACGATCAAACAGCCCGTACGTGAAAAACCGGAATCGGTAAAAGAAACCTAGAGCTGAACCCGACACACTCTAGGGATAAATAGCTTGGTGAGATTCAACACGCGGTAGTTGAATCGAGATAGAAGTTCCACCCGACAAGAGATGTTGAAGTACGAATTGCAAAACGCTACGCAGTAGGCGTTATTGCTAGAAAAGGTCGCGCAAGCGTCGCCGACATACAAGGCCACCCAGCGGTTCAACGACGCCAGAAAGGATGTCTACGACTGACAGCGGTATCCAGACGAGCACGAGTCAACCCGACTATTACCAATGTCATCCCGGAGGCTCAACGCCATGTAGTGGAGCACTATACTATTAGTGGCGGTTACCAATTTCTAAAGCCTATAAAATTTCCAAAGCCAGTAGGGAATACTAGCCGAAACCATTCGTGCAGATCGTAGTCTCTAAACAAATCGTGCTAAACCCCCGGCACACTCCGCGCGAGTCGGCATATGTCGGGCGATAATGATCCGTGACTCTTACGTAGGGGAGGTTCGCTTGACTCACCGTTGGATAGCGACAGAGTTAATGTCAGGGCGCATACCCGCGAATCGACAGGCGGCTATCTCGGGTAGCTTAAATGCTCAGTTCGGAGTAGTTTCGCGAAGGGGGTCGGCCTTGGACGAGTACGACGACACTCTGTTAGACCAACTGGGCGATATGACCACCGAAGGACAAACTCCCCCGGCGGGAATTTATGGTGAATAAGGAGATCGTGCGCCTGTATGTGCGTACTGCCATCTCAGATCCGCTGAACGCGATAATTATGGCCCGAGGTCCTTCCCCTAACGCAGCAGGGATGAGTAGAGAACGGCGACCCTTACGGGCGCCCGTCCAGGATCCAACTGACCTAAGAACGTACCTCGAAGGGGAAGGATGGTAGGACGAGGTATACGAGTCGCAAAAACGTCGGATTGCAACGGTTAGATATAGGGCTAATGTTGAAGAACATCAAGACTTGCAACGGAAGCGATGCAAACGAGTTAGACGGTTTCATAAGATCATGCGAGACCGCTGGAATTCATGCTCAGCGGTAAACTAAATGGAAAAGCGCCATGGGAGTTGAAGCACAAAACAATAACTACTCTAGACAAATTAAAATATGTGCTAGAGGGCTTGTACGGGCAGCGTAAATCGCTTTCTGCCGTGCAAATGCGTTTCAATTCCCTTAAGCAAAATCTTGGGGAGGATGTCACAGCGTACGCGACCAGAGCCGAAAGGATTACCGTAGATATAGTAGAAAAGTTTATGCGAAATGGTACCCAAGGAAAGTCATGCCCAAACGTCGAAGCTGTCACGCGCAAGTGCGCACAGGCTAACTTTGAAAATGGATTGCACGGACAACTTCAGATTCTCGTTCGATCACGAAGCTATGAGATCCTTCACGAGACGATCGCCGGTGCTATCAAAATTAGCAAAATGGTGCAACCGAAAGGAACCACCACGGGACAGCCCGAAAACTCTAGGAGGTCCATGCTAGGCCAAGCGGCAGGGGGAAAAATCTGTTACGATTGCGGTAACGCCGGACACATGGCACGAGATTACAGGTGCAAGTCGGGTTGTGTCAGCCTACCGACACCGCAACAGAGAAAGGTTATCAATCAGGTCGACGTTGTCTGCACGTATTGCAAACTCAAAGGGAACGCTTGGAAGGAGTGTCGGAAGAGGTTAAGGAGGAAACTAGAGAACGAACAGGGATCGATGCGAGACCCGTCGCGGCAAGATGTTGCCGAAAGACGGAATGGTCCAAAACCCGTTCAAACTTCCTCTAGCTGCGAAAGTGCCGGCAAGCGAACATTGGGTACCTTAAGTTTCAATACGCTTCTTGTCGGAAGACGGGTCAAAGAATCTCGTCTGCACAAAGAAAGACAACCGGAGCGGACATTGAAACTACTCCAAGTGACCTTACCCTCAAATACCGCAGCCGCAAGCGATTTCGACATCGTTTCTCCCCTCGCAGTCGGATGAGTGTTGACACTGAAGGCAGACACCGGAGCACAGTGCAGCATAATAAAGAAAAGCTGCCTGCAGCCGAACACCGTTATCCAGGATAGTGATATAGAGCTGCAGGGTATGGGAGGAGAGAAATTCACACCCTTGTGCAAGGTTGAAGTCGTCCTCGAGACCCCAGCCGTCGCCGAGAAACACTGGTTTTACGTAGAGCCAGATGATGTACCATTGACGGTGAACGGACTATTGGACATGGAATTCATTAAAGGGCATAAGCTAGACATAATCAGCGGAGAGACCTTCAAACTTTACGGTCATTGCATGCCCCTGGTCGACGGAAGGTCGAGAATAAAACTTCCGCCAAGGAGCGAGACAATCGCTTACGCAGCTACCACCAGCAGGAACGTCGGACTACTTGTAAAGTCCGAAGTCAGCACGGGTGTTATCATGGGCTCGTGCATGACGCAGCCGAAGGGCAACAGCTGTGTGGTGAGCATGGTCAACATGACCGAGTTAGAAGCGGAGATGCAACGACCGATCGTGATACTCGAGCCGATAGAGACCCCCTCGGGTGAGGAAGGTGATAAGGCCGAGACGTTGCGCGTAGCGCCGTAAGTACGGAAATACAGGGTGTCCCAGAACTACTTTTGGACCGGAAAGTGGGCGATGGCTGCCGAGTACCTGAGTACCCTCCCGCAAACCGTTTGCCAAAATTCGCAATAGTTTTTAAATGAGAAGCATTTAAGTGGGACCAATCAGAACGAAGGATTTTCGCGGATCAAAGTAGCGTGGTGGGAAGTATACTCACGGATGTCAAAGATAGCTGCTTTGCAATAGCTTCCTACAAATTTCGCGCTTAGCAATTGTTTCACAGCCCGGGCGAGCGTCATTAGGATTTGTTGACAAACTACCGATATGGGCATCCAACGCTCGCTTGATAGAGGTAATCCAGCGCTAGAGGGAAGCCAAATTGGTCATACAATCTGAAATGCACTACGTAGGACACATCATCTCGGAAGAAGGTGTGTGAGACGATCCAGAAAAACTCGTAGCGGTAAAAGAATTCCTCGTACCGGGCTTGGCCGGATACTACAGGAAGTTCATAAAGGATTTTTCGAAAATCGCCAAGCTCCTGACGGAACTTATCCGGAAGGATACAAAGTTCGAATGGACCGCTATCCGAGATGCTGCTTTCCAAAAATTAAAAAAGGCACCATCGATTCTACAGTACCCGGATTGAGAGAAATCGTTTATCGTGACAACAGATGCGTTCGACAAGGCGATTCGCGCTATCTTATCTCAACGCAAGGTTGGAGAAGACTTGCCAATTTGTTACGCGAGTCGAACGTTATTAAACGTGGAGTACAACTACACTACGACCGAGAAGGAGCTGCTCGTCTTTGTATGGGCGATAGCACAGTTCCGACTGTATATGTAATATTTACGGCGCCCGGTTGAAGGTCGTGACAGATCATCCACCGCGGACTTGGCTATTCGGGGTGAAAGACCCGGGCTCCTGACTCATGAGATGGAGGATTAAACTATTAGAGTATGAGTTTGACGTGGAGTACAAAACTAGAAAACGAAATACTAACGCGGATGCGTTAAGTCGTATTTACGCTATGACAAGGGCCCAGAAGAAGACGAGGGAAGCTTCCGAGCCGAACGGTAGCCTAGGGCCAGAAGAAAGTGCGAAGGATTCGAAACTCCCCGCCGCGAAGCTGTGCGGTTGGAGCAGAGATAGTACAGAAATCTGAAAGTAAAATAGCTGGGAAGAGCAGAGCGAATGCTCCGTCGCCCAGCGAAGAAGACGACGACAGCTCGAGTGAAGAGAGCGAAAATGGCAGTGGCGTAACCTGCCCCACGGTAGAAAACCGTGCGAAAGTAATAAAAGAGTACCACGATGCCCCTCTAGGAGGGCATCAGGGCGTCTAAAGAACGGTGCAGCGTATTTGTATGAAATAAGACTGGCCAGGAATCCGAAGGGATCTGAAAGATTATATCTCCACATGCCGTAAGTGCCAGGTGAACAAATTGCATAAGAAAGGAAAGGTTCCTATGATTATGATGGACGCATCCGAACGGGCCTTTGAAAAAGCAGCGGTCGACATAATAGGACCATTGCTTGAGACAGCATCTGGAAACAAGTACATACTTACCTTCCAGGATGCCCTCACTAAATACAGTGAGGCATTAACCATCCCCAACCAAGAAGCCAGAACTGTAGCGAAAGCCCTCGTCGAAGAGATCATCTACCGATATGGCACACTAGAGTCGATACTCTCAGATAAAGGAATGAATTTCCTGAGTTCATTCTTCAAGGAAGTATGCAAGTTGCTGAGGATAAAGAAGATTCAGACGACAGCATACTACCCGGAACGTAACGGTGGTTTAGAACGCTCGCATCACACGCTCTTAGAATACGGTAAGAACTACATAGACGAGGACCAGGGAAATTGGGATGAATGGCTCAGATACGCAATTTTTACTTACAATACTACGACTCATATGGCGACTGGACTGTCACCGTATACGCTAGTGTTCGGTTGGGAGGCAGAACTCCCGATACGCGTGAAACAGGAGCCGCGGAAATCCTACTCCTTAGAAGATTACGCACAGGAACTAAGGGAAAGGCTACGGGCTGCGTGGACAGTAGCCGGCGCTAATGTACGTTACGCCAAGGAAAGGTCAAAGCTGACCCACGACGCGAAAGCGAAAATCGAAGAATACCGGATAGGGGATAGGGTGCTACTCTATAATGAAGCCGTACGGCGCGGGCGTTCAGCGAAATTGACCCTCAAACGGATAGGACGCATACGAGGTAATCGCGAGAAATTCGGCGGTTAATTATACGATAAAAATGGGTCCGAAGACCATGCTGGTTCACACAAACCGCCTAAAAAACGTCTGAAAGCACTAGGGAGGAGTTAGGATCAAGAAGTACCCGGATGACTTAAGGACACTGTTCAAAATTACGGCAATCGAATAACGGGTCATACTGTTTATTAGCTACAGAAGATTGAAGCTAGGACTTTTGCGCGCAGGTAGGGCACACGTCCTGGAACATACGACGAATCCCTAAAACGTCCTCATGGCCAGTGGGTTCGCCACAGGCACCGTCCTCCCGGCCCCACACGATCTCTACCGTTCGATGGCGGCTCTCCCGCTGACTGCGGATCTCGAGGGCCTTCCGCGCAAAGACTCTTAACCATTCAGGGCGCTAGTCCCGACGACGACAGGGTATCATCATTCGTTCCTAAAGGGGTTAAAGAAAGAAGTAAATTAGAGAAAACCCCCTAAGACAACCAATCTAGACGTCTGTAAAATCAGAAAAATGAGGAGACAAAGGGCCACATTCACCAACTGTCCCGCCACGTCGGGCCCCACGGCCGTTCCTTCACAATAACTTACGCGGTATATGCTGTGCATCGTGAATGAGCCACAGAAACAGAATGGGCTCTGGGGAGTCTGCTGCGACCGAAATTAGGGAAAAGGGGAACCGAGGGAAGGCAAGAATTTGCATTGCGTAAGCAATCCCACGATCAAGCCAGCTTCGGGTAACGCACGATTCCTTTTGCAGAACTGTGCTGCTGGTAGCGAGCCGACTAGACTCCAGAGAAGCGGAAAAACGGTTTACGGTGACCACCTTTGCCAGTGACCCGGGAATATTCTACGAGGAGATAGGAACCCTCTCAGAAGCCAAGGCCACTTGGAGACTAGCAGTGACTATGGGCCTCACGGCTGTGATGAAGCGAGAAGCAGACGTCATCATTAATTTGTGCCAGCTTTTAGAGATAGGCGATCAACAGGGAAAGAATGATTCTCTCTGTGTAGTCGTTGCAGATTCCATGACCACGATGATGAAGAAAATAGAAGACGAAATGAGAACGGTCCACGACCTCGTGAAACCGGATGCAGCGCGTAAGTGCAGGGGATCAATCAACGGGTTAGGATCGATCATAAAGTCGAGTACCGGAAATATGGACACCGTGGACGCGAAAAGGATCCACCATGAAATAACCGCCATACGCTCTAACCAGCGAACGCTGAAAGAGAGCATGAAAGATCAGTTACAGGTAGTCGAAGCCACGTTAAATCTCTTTAATGACACCTTCAGTGTCATTAACGTAGGTGTACTGGCTTTGGTAGGCATATGTACGGTAACCGCCTAGGATTTCAGCTTGCAAACAATCCGACGCATCAGACATATGGATTGTGTAAAGTGATACACCAGTAATTCATATCATATCTAACAATCTTTACCATATACTCCGACATATGATCGGGATACTGGAATATACCAAACATTATCTATTCAACTTTCAGTTTGAATTAACCAGAATAAGGAATTCATGAAAATTGGCCGGAGCAAGTGCACGAGCATCCAGGAAAGGGAACTTGTTTTACTCTTGAACGCTCCTTCCTCAAGAAATGGGTATTCTATCGGCGCATTCATAATACGTTGCACCCGTTGATAATAAAATATCTTACTATATTGTTTATATTGGAAATAAATCTTGGTAAACAATATTTCTTGAAACTTTATTGCAAATATCTTTACTTTTTCAATAATAACATTAATTGTAAAATCAAGCTAGAGAAGCATAGAAGGTATTTGATACTGACATAGTATGGGGTCAGAGAGAGAAGAGATACGTGTAACGCTTTTATCGCCCACGCCAAGTTGCGTAATACTTATAGGTGACAGATTTTGAATTTACCTACTATGAAAGATGTGTATTATATCTTGCAGGGTATATAAACTCTAAAATATGCTTTATAAATTATGAAAAGTCGTCAATTGCATTAGAATTTTATTGCGATTCGTCAACGGGATGTAGATCAATGGAAGCAAAGCGAGGTTAGGGTAACCCGTGTAAGACGTCACAGAGATATCTGACATAGGATATTGCAGTTTTCAGTTAGTGCTTGACTATTCAACTGGGAACTTCTGTTCTCAGCGAGTGACATTAAATCGGCATGTCTTAGGCTGACGTCCTCCTGCCCGAAGCCACCGAGAAACAAAAGTAAGGGAAGAAAACTAAGAGTTCGTAGGTGCCTACGTTTCTCTTGACGCCTCGCTTTGATTGGTTTACTTTGACCTGCTCCTATTTAAAAACTATAATCGTCCGGACAAAAGGAAGGTCATTTTCGTGATCAGCAGTGCTTCCCAAACACCGCCATACCCCGTTGGTCAGGTAATTTCGGAACACCGTGTATATTTTAAATGAGTATAATCCAGTTTTACGTCATGGTATAGACGAGATACACGTCTGACTGTTTAAACTAATGATGTCACAGAATAGTAGATCATATCTGAGTTGGAATTGACCGTGCTCAAATGATTTGAAAATCGCGTTTTTTTACCTGGACCAGGTGTTCAAACGCAGCGGGGCTGGGCTGCCAGACTCACGGTTTTCACAATAGGAACCCCGTACCTAGCGCCTGACGAAAATGTGGCTGTGCTGAAAACGCTTTGTGAAATATGTCACCAGCTGTCCGATTAATGTGGCCGAGCGTTGTCGCGCAGAAGAATCACTTTTCGGCGATTTGCTGCAATTGTTGGTCATTTTTGCATCAAATTATCATTCAAACGCTCCAATTGTTGTTGATAACATTCGGCGATAACTGTTTCATTCGGTTTCATCAGCTCGTAATACACGACGCCCTCCATGTCCTATCAAATACAAAACAATACTTTGTGATCGTGGATGTTTCACATTGGTGTCGACGTTGCTGGTTAGCCAGGATCAACCCATGATTTCTTGCGTTTTGGGTTGTCAAAATAAATCCGTCTTTCATCGCCGGTCACAATACGCCACAAGAAACTATTCTTTTTGTGTCTTGCAAGCAGTGAAATCGCAATCTTTAAACGATTAGCCATGGTAGAGATTTTAAGCTTTCGCGGCCAATATTATCATTAATACTCATGGTTTCAGGATGGAAGCCACGTCTGTGTCCAGCTTCGTGCCGACGTTTCGCAAACGTTTCAGTTTGCATCATCAGGGCTAGGAGGCTCCAATAATGAAGCTACCTGCTCTCAGGAAGTCTCAATATACCTATGATTGCACATGCGGATCAGTGCTTCAGCCGATCATAAGTTGTTTAATTGTTCAGCTGATCAATTAAAAAACCGGGAGGACGGTGTGCCAAATGGGGTTTACTTGATATTCTCGATCCCTATTAAAGGTTGTTTGGGTGTTTTAGTATCTCTAGACCTTTGCGGTGTTCTCGGGCGAAGTAACCTGTAGAACTAGCTAGCATTTCTGTCTTTTCATATTCCACTGAATGTCCAGTGTCCATCCAATGTTCAGCTATGGCAGATTGAGAAAAATTACCGTATTTGGTACACTGTTGATGTACTTTGACCCGTGTACTGATCTTCCGCCCAGTTTCACCTGTGTAGACTTTTCCACAGGCGCAGGGGATTTTTAATTGATCAGCTGATTAACTAAACAACTTATGATCGGCTGAAGCACTGATTCACATGAGCAATTATAGGTATATTAAGACTTCCTGACAACAGGGAGTTTCAGTATCGGAGCCTCCTAGCCCTAATGATGCAGACTGCAATGTTTGCGAAACGTAGGCATGAAGCTGAACACAGACGCGGCTTCCATCCTGAAACCATGAGTATTAATAATTAGCCATGGTATTTTCGGTCAAGTCATGTGGCTCATGTGGTCTTTTTGAATTTTTACCATGGCTTGTAAACGTTGTAAAACGGTCTATTTATCGACTCTGAGCTGTTGAGCCAATTCTTTAAGCGTTTGAGCAGAGTTTTCGTACAATAGAGCTTGCAGTTGGTCATCTTCGAACTTTTTTGATGGACTTGGCCGTTGTTTGTCGTGAACGTCACAATCACCAGATTTAAATCGTCGAAACCAATCTTTACATACTGTTTCCGATGGAGCAAATTCACCATAAGTTTTCGCAAGCAATCTATGAGCTCCAGCTGCACTTTTTTGCAAATCAAAATAGTGTAGAAGTACACATTGCAAAAACAACTTATCGTGTTCTATTTTACTTCTGTTATATAAAAGCACTTTTATACACAGACGATTGCGTGTGGTGACTGAATTTTATCTATCATCTATACGTAAACAGCGGCTTTTTATGCAACCCCCTAATAGCTAAGTGTGCATGTGTTTTTGGGAGCTTACATTTGCATGTAATTATTTTTTCTGATTTTCCAGTAAAAATAATTTTTATTTAGTAAGCTGCAAACATAAGGAGAAGTTGGTGAATTTATACAACTTAGAATAAAGTGAGAAATATTTACATTAAAGAATTTACTTGGATAAAATACTGGTATTAAGCTCCACCATTATTTGCGCATTACTATTGATTGCGCATTGATAATTGAAAATTAAAGATAAACTTTAATTCGGAGATATATATTAGTTTTATATTGTGTTACTGCGTGCTGACTATATAAAACTATAACAAACATTTTTATTGAAACAATGAAGGTATCATGGCTTGATGTATTTATCCTTGGTGTCCCTATACCTTTTATCATGACAGACAATTGTGGTACATAATGTCGTTGCCACGAGGTGAGATCTGAATATTATCTGATGTTTAAATCTGGTTAAGCTCGACTGCATGAAGCATGCAAGAGCAATTAACCAATTAATATTACAAAGAGAAGGATCTTTATATTTCTATCTCTCCTTGCGTGCGTTTACATCTCCGGCTGTGTATGTTTATGTGTGGCAAAAAACTATTTTTTTTTTCTTAACGGAATGAGATTTAAAATTGTTAGCGTCATAAAACGAATATTAGAGTTTGTGACGTATTCTGGATTATATTAACCCAGGGTCAACGCAAGAACATCTATAACAATAAGGGAAGATACGCGAAAAGAAAGGGAACACGGGGTAGAAAGCAAAAGAAAATAATTAATAAAATGAATGCGAATACAAAAGGAAAACAGAAACTAAAATAGACCGGAAGATAATAAGACTCGAAATATAATAACTCAAAATATAATATACAATATTACGCTCGATGCGAAACAATAGCAAACGCAGTGGCGCAACGGGAAAATGACAGATGGTAGGGCGGTCGGCGCAGAAGGAATACGCTAGCGGGCACGGGGATAGGAGGGACGGGAGGGGGTGTACCGGCAATAAATAACTCCTCGAAAGCAAGAATTTGGGCGCCAGCTACGATGACGGTGCAGCGCCGTCGAGTGACCTACGAAAGTCCTCGAATATTCACAATTACTATTATAATAGGCTAGCGGAGAGATAGGTGAGGGGATCTCGGGCCAAAGGTTCCCGAACGCGATAACGGCTACTTATTATACCCCGGTGGTCACGATGCTCGGAGGATGCCCGGGGAAGGGGAAGGGTGCGGATGGACTCAAAAAAGGGGAGGGGGGAAACGCAAGGTACCAAAAAAAAATAAGGGCGCACGCGATACACCTTGAGTTGTAGGGCAAAAGACCCGTCGCAAATACCAAAGAAAGCTACAAGGGTGCCGGTCGACGTGGGATGGCTCGCTATGTCCAGAAGGGACCTACGAAATCTACGGCGCAAATACTAAACGAGTGAGGAGGAAAAAGGGCCAAGAAAGGAAAACTCAATCGCACAAGTGTACTCATTCAAAATCCGCAACACACTGATATCCGTAATGTAGCACTCGCAAATCACTCACGCAAACGTACGAAATACCGGCTTGCAAAACAAAGATCTCCACGTGCTACGATAGCCTGGCTCGAAGTGACGAACATTCCGGCTGTTTCCCTCGATGGGCCTCCAGGGCCTCGCTGATTGGCTGGGGCTGCTCAGCTGAGAGGGCTACGCGCTCTGGCATTTGTTGGCAGTTCCGGCATGGCAGGTCATTGGTCCTTTTTGTATTAGGGGCCTGCCGGGCCTTCCAGGGCCTCGCAGGCGGTTGGCACGGCGCTGGCTTCGTCGGCGCGCGGGCTGCTTCCGCGCGCGGGCTGCTTCTGCGCGCCGGGCAAAATGGCGGCCTTCAGGCTTGTCAAGTAACCTCCCGGGCACGTCCATGGAGCTGGAGGGAGAGGACTCCACCCCTGTCACACGGGCCTCTTTACTACCTGTGTGACGGGACTGCACCGGGGCTGCATACACGTGGTGTTGGCGGCGGCTGGACGGACGTCAATGTCCCCTGGCTGGATCAGCTGTTCTTCCTGCCCATGTCATCCCTGCCTGCCGTTGCCTCGGCAACGTAGCCACTCTCGCTGTCCTTCCTTTGGCGATGGGTCCTCGGAGCAGATCTTCTTTGGCTGTCCTCGTTGCCGGTCCTCGAGCCAGTGCCCTACGAGTGATGGGGATTGGGAGGGAAGGGAACTTAAAACTAAATGTAATAGGCCTAAAACACTAGAATAACACGATAATATTAAGGGATCATCACAGTGTAAAATTTTCAAAATATCGATTTTTTTTGTTTGCATTATCCGATAGTATACACGGTTATAAACATTGTCTAATTTTTATGTCGAAATTCGAATTATTTCAGTCGCTGCAGCCTGTTTTAGAAAAAAGGATTGGAGGGTCAGGCCTCCGAACTTTAAACGCGTTTTTCTCGGAATGGTGTTTTTCAAAACGGTGGCCACTCTCAAAGGAAGATTTTTCAAGCTATCCATTTGAAATTTTAACAGAACATTCTTCACGTCATTTTTTATGTTGCTATGGAAGCTTTTTTTTTGAAATCTTCCTATTTTGTTTTACGAAAACCTGTCGAAAAAAAGGCTAAATTTTATACGTTTTGTTCAAATCGACGCCATTTTTTCATGGGACACTATTTTTTTTCATTCAATTTTCAACAAATAAAAACAACGTTAAACAATAAATAAAGAAATTTAAAAAAAAATCATTTTGTATACTTATAGGTGCTTCAATTTGTGAAAAAAAAAAATTATACCGATTACCTTATCCCATCCACCTAAAAAAAATTGCGAAAATCGGCTATTTTTCGGGTGGTCACACTGTGATGATCCCTTAAATACCAGATGCGATGCTCAAGGCCGATGGGGACCTCGAGCCAGGGGGCGGGGAGGATTCGATAGTAATATCTTTGTTACATGTTATAGATATAGGAAAACTTAAAAGTAATAATAATATTTCGCGCTTACGTGTGAGTATACAGGGTGTCCCAGAATTACTTTTACACCCGAAAGTGGGTGATGGCTGGGGGTCTCCCGAGTACCCTCCCGCAAACCGTTTGCCAAAATTCGGAATAGTTTTTAAATGGGAAGCATTTAAGATGCACCAATTAGAATGAAGAATTTCCGCGGATCCTGGCTGCGTGGTAGAAGTGTAGTCGTGGCAGGCAAAAGCTAACTGCTACAGCCAGATAGCGCGATTCGCAATTGTTTCTTAATCCGAGCGCTAAGCATTTTCCTTGATAGACTGTCGATACTGGCCGAACTCCTTAGCTTCGTGCAGCAGAACTCATACCAAGAAACAGTTGAGAATCGCGCGGTGCACGTGAGATGGTTAGAATTCCTATGCCACATGTCCCAAGGTTTAGTTTTTTTTTTTTACAAAAAACGTGCTTGATTATGATGGTGTGGCATATGCCGTGTCACGGTATGGTGTCGATAGCAATGTCCTAATATTAATGCGTGGTATCAGTTCAATTATCACGTAGAATCAGAAAAATTAGGGTGTTTGTGTTATTTAGTTTTTATCACTGCCTACAGTCCTTTACGGAAAAACTATATGAGACTATAAGAAAAATAACTACTTAACAGTATTACAAAATCGTCAATATTCAATTGGCGAATTATTGGGTAAGAACTGTTAAAATAAACAATACTATTGGAAAAATACCATAATTCTTTTTATAAGATATTTTCTGCAGGAGTATTGCTGAACAAATCATTTAACATGTCTAATACGTATAAAATACAGCGTAAGATTTTTTAATTTAAAAAAAAACTAGAAAAAATACATTTTTCGTGATTCGTATATTCATTCCCGTAAACTCGAAGCGGCCACCCATGCATGCATTAGATATATCTCTTGCTGCTGTACTTCAATGATAGTCGAATGCCCAGAGCTCTCTTTCTCTGTTACAGTCATTCTTAATAACAGATAGTATTCATTTCTTCTATGTATGATGAAATTAGACATAAACGAGTCTTGCTGCATACTTGACAAGTTTTGTTCAAACTTAAAAACTTTAACTACTCTTTAGAATTATAAAACAATAAGGTCTAAACTGGAGTTAAAAAATTTTGTAAAATCGACGGCTCTTACTCAGTATTAGAAGCACCTGTTAACCCATTCAGGGGCGGTGTTACATACATGTACCACCTTTTTTTTTATTACAATTCCAATATTTTCTATACTTTGCACTTTACATGGGTAAATTTAATTGTTTTATATCACTGAGGTGCTCCTGTAACTATTTTTACTAAATTTCGCAATTTGTTGTTTATTAACAATTAATTATAAACAAATGAAAATGAAAAACCTGACTTTCAAAGAAAATGGTTCATATGAAATATTGTAGGTTATGATATGATATGAATACCTATTTATATGTTTTTGAGATCGTTGATTATGATTTCAATATTAAAAACAACTTTGAAAGCTGTTAGTTGTCAAACGCCGAAAATATATTTCTTCTTACATCAAATTCATGATCAGGGTCCTCTACAATATAAATTATAATAGTTGCCTCCATTAAACATTGTATATTTAGTAAGTTGGCAATTGGATTGATAGCTGACATCTGTCAAAATACATATTTGATATCAAAATTATAATCAGCGACCCGTAAAACATAAAGTATTACTCAGAATGGCAATATATCCCCTTTCAAAAAATGTTCTTTTACAAGGGTCAAACTTAGTATTAAACCTCCAAGTTCTGCCTGTAGGTTCTCATAGACTCGAACTAGAGTAATAAGACAGTCAACAAACCAAGAGATTCAAGAAATGAGTGTTTTAAACACTCAAAACAATTTGAGCCAAGTAATAACTACACTCAAATACTTTGTTTATTTTCTAACATTAATCACTATTAACGTTTAATAATATCTACGCCACATAATAACTACCTGAATAACACTATCTATGATACACTAATAGTAGTTAGTATTATCAATGAAAATGTCCTGTATAGTTACTTTTGTCCACTGATAGTAATTACTAATGATGTTCAATAGTAACTACTGAGAATAATAACGTCCTAGTACAATAGTTACTGTTGCACACCATTAGTAACTACTATTGAACTGCGATAGTACCTATTACGAATGGTAATCTTCCCAATAGTTACTACGGTTTTTCAACATTACGTACTATTGACAATGAATAGTTACTATTAAATCTTAATAATAACTATTTCTATTTCAATAGTATATTTCTGTAAGGGATTGTTCTCATATACAATGTATCCTTTTATTATGTATTCCAAGAATTGAGAACTTCTTTCGTAATTTAGGTCTTGATTTTGCCTGGTCGACGAATGGCTACGTGTATCATACAAGGTTTGACACTGTTGATCAAATACCATTGGGGTCATTACAGCGCACTGGTGATAACATCTTAGCTTTAGCTCATGGAATTACGTCAAGCCATTATTTATCTGACCCACTAGTTGAATTTTCTGGTGGAAATCTTGTATTCTTCGACTTCTTGGGCGCCTTTGTTATCCGTTGGCCACAATACTTGGCAAGCATTGTTAATCTTATTAGCATTTGTATAGGAGTCTACTCTATTTACTTGAATGCAGCAACTACTCGCAGAGGTAAGATTTTCAGTCAATTAAAAAAGCTTAAATGTCACATGTTGTCCAATTCATTTGACATTGAGTTCATTAGTAATTTAGATATTGTATTCTTATCAACAAAAATGTATATATAATAGCTCAGATAGTTTTTATACAAGATGGGCCACGTAAGGTGACTGACTTCTCATACATGCTAAATGTGATTTAGTGTCATATAGTGCTAAAGATAAATATATGCAACGTAATTTTAAAAACAAAAAATTGTAGAACGAAGCAATCTGTGCTTACTTTTACTAGATTTCTTAATTAATATAAATTGCATAAATTTATTAATAGTGCTTTTTATATAATTATATATATGCATCTTTGAAGATTTATGCATCGAAATGACTATACATTGTGAAATAAAAATACCAAAATATTTTAAGCGAAAGAACATGAAACTCAAGATTTTGTAATAATTCTCTATATTAATGTTTGTATGTACTAGAATTATTGTCAAGTGTAAAGAGTTTTTTTTACATAACCTACGAAGTTCTAAACATAAGTTTAAGCTGACTGCATATCAATTGATTGTAAATTAAATCGCAAAATTTTTAATACTTAAAGTAAATTGGATAATTTTTTTATTTAGATTCGTGAAAGTGCCACATTACGTGAATTTAACACCGAGTTTTCAATGAATTGCACCAGACGTAATTATTTATTATTTCCGTAAAATATCCCCCGTCATTATACTATTTTCATCATGGGAGGGAGGAAAGACAAGGAGGAAAATTTCAATATCAATTTTCGGCGTGTTGTTGAACTTCTTCACTTTTTGCCACTGCCACGCCGGGACTTCGTTTCCCATGCATTTGCTATAGCAAGTAATGTATATGTGCTAAACAATGCTGAATCCAATTAGGCTGATGGGCTGAGCTTTAGGAGAAGATCAAACCTGTTACATAAACTTAGTTAGACTTCCAGATATTTACTACTTCTGGATTCAAAATGATATGTGCGCTAAATTTATTTTTTGAAGACGAGAGAGTATGACGTGTCTGCTCAGTGATATTGGTAACGATATGTCATGATAAATTTATGTACTTTTATATTTTAATTATTGCACTGTTCGAATATGGAAAAATGGTAACGTTCAATGCTTCAAAGCGACAATTTCGTGAGTCTTGAAATACTTGTGATTTATAGAATTTCAGAATACTAGTGATTCCTGACCTACCTAAAATCTGCTTTTCGATGTGTATTTGTTTATTGGCATTTAAAAAAATCTTTACCTGTCTGGGAGTTGCTTTAGAAACTGAAGAAATTTATGAACAAGATTCGTTAAATATGAGCCTCAATTAAAAAGTTCAAAAAGTTAAACCGCCTTATGTGGACCAACTTGTATGAACCAATTAGAATGATTTAGTTTCAACAATTACAATGTCTGCATCACTTTAATCACTTGTATCTATTTGTTATTCAGAGGTTAAAAGCTCAATGTACGTGAAACAATTAATGATATGCATGGCCACACTAATTGGTTCATGGCTTGCATCAATGTTCACGGTCACATTAATTGGTCTGATCTTAACTGAGTTCGGAAAAGTCATGAGCTGGTATGCCAGACCTGCCTGGTTATTCTTTCTCTACGTGTGTCCAACTGTCTTCGTATCTATGCTTTCATTAATTTCTATGGCTACACGTCAAAGATTGGTATGTATTATCCTAATGTACAATCTATAAGCATGCGATTGCTAAGCCTTCGTATGATTTTACATACTTTTGTATAAGATTCTCATAATTATACTGACTCTATCTTTTCTTTTTCTCTTTGACATTATTTAATAGAAAATACTTTTCTGCTGTAAAGACTGTAGTAAGTAAATATTAAGACTTTTGCTGCCGTCGCCACACAGTACGCGGTGTTGTGTTTATAGTAGCCACGGTAGTAGCACCTAAAGAAGTAAATCCTTTTTTGCCATTCCTGGATAAGCACTTATAAGATCATTTAGCAAAATTATACATAGAAATGAATATAAGTGCTATTCAGGAAGAAAAAATATGTATTCACAAAATACGCTAAGCGGCGCTAGCACGCGTAACGGTCTTTGCTCATTTTAGGGATAAGTCATTTCCGGCGCAAAATTCTCGTGTGTACATAAGTCAAATAGTCTCAAGTTCTCATCACGTTGGACTTGACTATTTGTTAAAAAAATGTATAATAATTATATCTACTATTGCCATTTATTACAGTTTCCAAAGTGTGGATACAACGTTGTTATCTCTGAGATCAGTATCCAAAGGTAACATTGTAACACTTTCAACGAATGTTCATGCTATCGCGCATTTCTGGTTTTAGGATATTTAAAAAATTAAAATACCTGTTCTTGTGTTCGATGTTGACATACATCGATCAACATCTTCTATTTGAAAGAGAAATTGGCTTTATGGTTAGATCTATTGTAAAGAGATTTAAGAAGATTTTTAATCAATAAATCACGGACAACACGGGTGCTTGCTGGAGTATCAAGTTTATCGTACTAATTTTGTGTACACAACTCGCATATTCCCTTTTGTCTGTGCAGCATTTTCTTTAATTTTCATATTGAATTTTATGAAAAAGCTTGATAAGCGTTGGGCCGTGATTATTAAATCTAAAGCTGAAATCATGGCAACTTTACTAGTTTACTTATATCAATATTTATAATTTTGCCGCACGTTTTTACAGATTAATTAATAAGTTGGACTTTACAGAAAATTGTTTTTTTCAGAAGCATCAAACATTATCTGTATGGCTATACAAACGTCGAATTCGTCAGTGAAATTAAAAAAGATTGACTATTTCAAGGCTCATATAATTATGATCATAATCAGCACCTTCTATAAGTAACGTTTATTAGGCTCGGACATTGGTGACCATGACATCTGGTTGTAGAAATTAGAAGTATTGAACGGATACACTTTTCATGTGCGCTACAAAGATTTGGCGTATGGCTCATATAGAACTGGCAAAAAGTGCACCCTCTTCACCACCATTATTAGGAGGCTCTGCCTCCATGCCAGATTGCAATATCAAGCAAATGCTAATGTCATGATTTAAACTCTAGTGTCCGAACAAAAATTAAGACCTTAATAAAAAAGTTATTAAGCAATAGAAGAATAATGGAATTATATCGGCTTTCTATTTAAAAAATAAACAATTACTTATCGTCTAATGTTAGAAATCAGCTCGTGGAAAGGATGAAATGTTTCCTAATATGACAACAATGTAGAGTGTTAATAATTAATAACAAACATTTTGAATATTCATAAAGACTCTTCTCATACTTTTTAACAGTGCTCGGGACTTAACTTTTGGATAAAATCGTCATATGACAACTACTTTAAGATGCATATAAATATATTTTTTTGAAGGTGCATAGAATGGCATTTACATAAAGTGTAGAATAATGTTTCATTGTATATCGTTAAAAAATCACGTATAACGCTATTTATTCACATTAGAATTCTTAAAACGTTCTGCCATAATCTAGCAAAAATATCTTATTTAATAAAAAGCTTGATTGTTTTGGAGTAATTTCTTAAGTTTTTCAATATGTGATATGGGCATCTACAGTAGAATCATTCAATATTCTCAATATAACAGTATTCTTTAAATGTGCCGCCACAGTCAGTTCAGCATGATTTTGCGCTTTCTCTACACCGTGTCTTCTATCAGACGTTTTGTCTCATGTTTTTCATATTGCTGTTACTACTTTTTGTAAATTGTTCCTGGGCATAACTTCTTGTCTCATAAAATATGAGTAGTATAGCTGTGCCGTTTCTGGACCAGGATTCCTGTAACCGACATTTACCGACATTCGAGAGCCTTCGAAGGTGGGTGTCCGTGCCAAGTTGGCAACGTGTGCGCCCACAATTTGTGGATGTGACGCCATCAAGACTCTCAATTTCAAGAATTTTCGCTCGATTCCGGGAATTTTGCCTCACTTCCGAGACTCTTGCGCTCGATTCTAGGAATCGTACACGATCGAGAACCTTCTAGAACCGTCTAGAAGCCTCGACGGTTCGTGTCCGTGCTAAATCGCGAAGGATCATGCCTAGAGCCGGCGGCCCTCTCGCGCGAGGTTTTGATGTAGCCCCCTGCCCCCCACCTCGGAGAACCTTGTAGAGACTTCTAGAAGCTTCGATGAACCCTTTTGCTCACTCCCCGACCCATGTAGATTTCAGACGGCAGCCTTCAGCCTGCAGTTAATTTGACTTTGAACGTTATCTCGCAGAATTGCGCATCGAGGCTGCAGCCTTCCGGAATGCAGCATCAAATTTAGGAAATTGTCGGCTCTCGTCAACCATTCAATTCTAGGAAGAATCCGTGCAGGTTTGTGCAGGTGTCGAATGGCAGCCCCCGTCCTGAAGCTTTCCATGACTCCCCCATCACCCATGCAGACTTCAGGCGGCAGCCGGCTATTGTTTTGATCTTATTATTCAGGGTATTGAATTACTCGCAGAAGATAAGCGACCCTTTGTGCATTTCCGAAAGCGTGTCGGAAACTTTTTTATGTAGAGTTCGAGTTCAAACTGCGCAATTCAGATAGGTGTCTTATTGCTCGAACCGATGCAAAGCAATTTTAGAAAAACTTTGAATCCTTCGTATAAAAGGCCCTTCGATGATGAGCTGCGGTCATTCTTATTCAAATACTCAAGTGCATTATTGGTGTCAATAAAATGGATTCTACAAAGTGCAAAAAGTTGGTCGTGATTATGAAAAGAGCGTACAATTTTCTGAATAAGGAGTTATCGATTGAAAAAAATTGAAAAATTGATGAAATTTGGCACTCAAAATATCAGACTTTTGAATAAAATTTTTAGAAACGTTACTCTTACAATCAGAAAGAAAACCAAAATTTTAGCAGGGATTGGAATCCTCAAATTTCTGAACGAAAAATTGAAACAACAACTTCAAACACCAAGTGAAGGAACAGCGCAAGAGAGAGAGAGAAGAAATGACAGAGTGCGTTGGGATTACTTGGAATTTGCCTTTAAGGGAAGAATAATGACTGAAGTGATCGCAAACTTGCGACACAAAGACTTGAAGTGTTTGCTGGAAGATTCCAGAAAATTGTTCACTGCTAGAGTAAAAAAAATGCACTTCGAAAGGTGGGAAATTTGAAAGTGAACGTCGTCTTTTTTTATCATCGAATTGTAATTATTTCTGTAATGGATAATGCATTATTTTCACATTATAATTTCGGCAACCCTGCCTATTAGATATCACTCGCTGAGAACAGTCGCGCACTAATTGAAAACTCCAATATCCTATGATAATGTAGGAAATATTAAGATCTGTCGCAATAGGTAAATCCAAAATATGTCACCTACGAGTATTGTGTAACTTGGTGTGGATGATAAAAGCTACATGTATCTGCTTTTCTTTCTCAGATCTCGTACTATGTCAGCACTAATTAGGTTTCTCTAATTTAATTTTACGATTAATGTTATTATTGCAAGATTGAAGTGTATTATGAATGCGCCGATGGAATGCCCATTTTTTGAGGCAGGAGTGTTCAGGAAAAGAAGAGTCCATGAAAATATTATAGCAGCGTATGCTGGTACCCAGATAAAGGAACGGACATCGATGAGGAATCTAAGAATTGAAATAATAGTTACAACATTATCATTGAATGCCTACAGTAAAAGTTGTTGGATACAGGACGGATCGCTGATAGATATTTTTAGATGTTCCATGTAAGATTCAGTTAGGTGCGTATGGTAAAACTATGCAGTATTTAATGACGTGTTTTACGGCATATTACGCTTAGGTTTACGAAGGAAACACTTAGTTTGCTGCATAGATCCAAAACTGATCTGAGATTGATCTTTCTCTACAGTGATTGTGGATTGAAGCGATGTTTTATGAATGATCTGCGTCGCTCTATTTTTTTAATGCACTAATAATACCATACTCAGATTAATTTTGGGCCTTAATTTTTCAATCCTCTCTCTTAATTTCTCCGATACTTTTTCCGGTACTTTATCCGGGACTTTTTGCGGGATTTTTACCGGTACTTTTTTCGGTACTTTTTCTAAGACTTTTTCCGTATTTTTTCCAGGACTTTTACTGATACTTTTACTGGTATATTTCCCAGGAGCTTTTCCACGATTTATTCTGGCACGCTTTTATTGTCTACACCAAGTTACATAATACTTCTAGGTGATAGAATTCAGATTTACCTATTACGACAGATCTTTATTATTTTCTACATTATCATAAGATATTGCAGTTTTCAGTTAGTGCATGACTGTTCTCAGCGAGTGACACCTAATAGGCATGGCTTCGCCTGGTTTCAGTCTGCTCATAGCCACTGAGAAATAAAAGCGAGGGAAGAAAAGTTCGTAGGTGCCTACGTTTCTGTTGATGCTTCACTCTGATTGGTCAATTTCGACCTGCTCCCATTTAAAAACTAAAAGCTTCCGGACAAAACGAAGGTCATTTTCGTGATCAGTGAAGCCTCCCGAACACCGCTATACCCACCGGGTCAGGTAATTTCGGAACACCCTGTATATTATAGTTTTATCTAATGAGTGATATTTTATTTGACTGACCATTTAACTGTTTTTGCCATTTAATAAAAAAATACGAGGGTTGTCCCAAAAGTAGAGTCTCTCTAGTCGAGCCAACGGTGGGCCTCTTACTGATTGGCTCCGCCATTTTCAGGGCTCTTTCCGGATGTGTGGTTGTGAATACGTATATGGGAGGCATTCGCACTGTGTAGTGTGGTGTAGTGTTAATGGTAAAGATTGATAGTTTGGAAATCTGCGCGGAATGTCATGGCAGCTCTAAACGAGCCCTGAACATGGCGTCCCTTCCGGATATTGGCCTGACTCTTACTAGAGAGACTCTACCTAAAAGTAATGCAGGTAGACAGCTGATTGAAGCGTTAGTGTGTAGATTGAAGTCTCAAGAACACGTTGGTATCATATGGTAGTGAGATTCGTTTAAAGGGAAAATGTAAAAAATTCGAGAAGACAACGAGAACAGTCCGTCGGCTCGGATTTCAGCAATAGAGCAACGTGCTCTATGTCTATGTCTATGTCTATGTCTACTGTGACGTGATTCCCCAGAATCGCGTTCCAAAGTTAAAGTACAAGCTCTCTACCTGAGCTCCGCACGACAATCCACCAGTGATTCCGCCTAAATGACTAGTTTTAAGGTTCCCGTTTGTGAGCGTCTATTATCGTCCTTTATAATTTCTAATTTTCCGTTTATGCTGCCTTATCTTTTGCTTTCTGTTACGCTATCTCCTATCTCGACTCTCGAGTCTCTCTAAACCGACATAAGGGCGTGAGGACAGGACAGCATCATGGTGCCTTTTGAGGATTTTGTGGATATACCGTCTGGCTGTTTGATGCCGATTTTGAGCATCTCGCACGAGGGACAACTTGAGAAGGAGCCAACGCCGCCTACACCGATCACGAGGCGCCCGCCGGTTCCGCCGACCTGGATGTCGCCGGGATCCTGCTGCTGCCGTTACGCCAAAGAAGCCCTGGAGCACCCGGGAGGGGACTCCGCCGTTTCCGTCGGCCAGCAAGGGCTGCCCTCTGGACCCATCCGCCGCCGATACGGCCGGCAGGGAGATGAGGTGTTCCTCCCTGGCCCGCCCAGGGCCTGCCGATCGCCCACGACAGCGCCTCCGCCTGGCTGAGAAGCCGCCTGAGCACCCTCAACCCGCAAGGCCCAGCATGCTTCAAGGGCTATGCCGACAGGATCGCCGTTCGTCTTCACTCGGCAGTTTTCGCCGCTGCGCGTCGACGCTCGGGAGAGCTCGACTGCCTTCGTCAACGTTCGTCCCGTTCCGGTGCCGTCCCGCCTCACCTGAGCCCGTTTACGGTCGATCGTCGATCGAAGATTCGATTATCGTGTGAAGCTTAGAAGAAGAACCCACGTTCGGAATTTTCCAAAAGACCGAACAGGAAGAGAGAGAGAGAGAGTGAGAGAGGGAGAGAGAGAGTGAGAGAGAGTGAGAGAGAGCGAGAGAGAGAGAGAGAGAGAGTGAGAGAGAGTGAGAGAGAGCGAGAGAGAGCGAGAGAGAGAGAGAGAGAGAGAGAGTGAGAGAGAGTGAGAGAGAGCGAGAGAGAGAGAGAGAGAGTGAGAGAGAGTGAGAGAGAGTGAGAGAGAGCGAGAGAGAGCGAGAGAGAGCGAGAGAGAGCGAGAGAG
>JAYRCB010000609.1:206965-247237 GCA_036026315.1 Trachelus stipa | reverse complement strand
ATTTTTATCTACTCCGTATATTCTGCGAGATTTTGATTTAGCCTCAATTTTATATTTTGAATAAATTTTGAAAGTAAGTTAAGACCCAATAATATTTAGTAATATTGGGGAAGTTTTAGTCAGTTTTTCAAATTTTCAGTATTTCTGTGCAACTAATTTTTTTCTTCTTTCTTCCAAGAGAAGGCCAAATTTTACTTGTTATTTGCTGAAATCTCTCTGCTCATCTCTGACTCACCGCTACCGTTTCAGGATGTTTTTCACAACTTTCTGGAAGTGCTGCTAACAATCGTCGTGTCTCTTTTTTCCTTAATGTATCTGAGAGGGATCCAATATTCTTTGCATCACTTACAATGAGCTATGAACACGTCAGTCATACTAGACGAAAGAACTCGGAAAACCAGACTCCTCGAGGTACGTTCAGAAACCTTTTCAGAGTCGACTGTATAATGATTCTAATCCTATTCATAATAACGACGATAAAAAAGAGACGCAATATGCCCAAATTACACTGAGTAAGATTTTTGAATGCACCCTTGACTTTGCGAACAAATTTCTTATTAGAAAATTAAACATTATAAATGTCGTTATCTATACCGAATCGATAGATAGGGATACTAGGAGATAAGTAGTAAATATATTCATTAAACGCAGCACACCGTTCCGCAGTTTTATAGAATCGCCTGTATCTCAGAACAGTTAAAAAAATATTTGTAAACGATAAAAATAAGAAAAAATAATTTTTCAATGACTTCCTTTAACTGCGGCAAATTTAATGTTAATGGCAGGCAGTTAAAAAGTACATCGTTTTATTTGGATGAAATTGTGAAAAGTTATAAAAATTTAAAGTTAACCAAAAGTACTATAGTCCCTGGTTGTAACCACTGTATAAGGTCACGAAAACGTAACATTAAACTCTGTAAAATTAAGGAAATTAAACGTAAAATACCAATTTTTCTTGAAAAACTTGAATCCTTCGTAGACCACGAATTAAGTAAAATTGAATTCGAACCGTGTTCGTCCGATTGTATGTGTTTGTCACACGAACAAGAATATTTGGACGCCCAGTTGAAAGTATACAGGTATAAAAATAAATACATTCTTAACCTAACTTAGAAAATTTGTTTAAGAGTAAACAGTGAAAAACATTTATTAATGGTACATTTAATGTGTTTACGAACAGGTCGGCTTTTAACGTGATTTTGACAAAAATCACAACTTTTAAACCAATATTAAGCAAAGTAAAACATGTGTACGACAGATGTCTTCAAGTAAGAACTAATAGACTTAAATTAATGGAACATGTGAGCAACAATTTGGAAAATTACAAGAAGAACGTTGAAGAGCGTCTTGAGCGAATCAAAAAAGAAAGTGTAACAGAGATTAATAACTTGACAAAAAAAAATCTCGAGTTAACGAATAAAATTAACGAATTAGTAGCAGAAACTACAGCTAAAGACAAAACTATTACGTTACTCAAGGATGAAGTGTTGCTGGCCCAAAAAAATGAATTTTCACAGCAACAGCAAAAACCAGAGATGAATGAGAAGTCTGTGGAAAATAAAGGTAGTACTATGTCAACAATAGTAAACAATTTTAAGGTTTGATGCATTAATAAAAGTCTTCTGATGAATATCACGAAACGTCAAATGACTTTCAAGGCGAAACAGTGGCTGCGGGTAGTGTAGAAACCGAGGACCCCGTTCTTCTTCGTGTTTGCTTGAATAGAACAAGAAAAGATCTTAGTACAGCGCACAGAAAAATTACTGAACTCGAAGAGACTTACAGAGATGTCGTACCTAAAAGAGAACTCGAGAAGCTGGACAATCTCCATCAAGTTTCGAAACGCGAACAAGAAGCTTTAATTGACGAAATAAATTCCCTAAATCGAGAGTACGCTCTACTCAAATGTAAGTTAAATGTTTAGACGAAAGAGCATATACTGTATAATAAATACATTATATAAATATGTTTTTCATACGATGGCAACTTGCTTTGATTTGCAGCTGCTCTTGAAACTGTCAAAGAGCAGAAAAACAGTCTGAGAGATCGGTGCAAGACGTTGGCGCATACAAATACCCCGAGACCGGATTGGTCCAAGTGAGTCAAATTGTCTTTTCAGAAGACATTCAATTTAAAAATATTCATAATACTGTACTTTCAACATTCGTTATTATTCATTGCGCATTTTCATACAATAAAAGCAGATGATGATTGTAATTTTTAATACATTCAGGTGCGGCCAATTTATCCAAGGAGGTGTGCAGCGCTGGCGTGACATAACCGCAAAAAAATCAAGCGAGGAACGTCTGACGATTTTGCTATCAGAATTGTGCGGTGCTGCTAGTGCTGAGAATGACTTCTTTGTCGGTCAAGGTACCGATCAATCGGTTCCAGTGTTCCTGCGGTACAAGGGTAAAGTCAAAAATCGAAAATTGGGCCGGCGTGAAGTCAGTATCTTGATAAATGATATTTGGAAGAATAAAATTGTCGCTGATCTAAATACTCCCATGGGCGAGTACATTCTTAAATACTTTACCGAGAGATATCATCTTCCTGTAATGAGATACGAATGGATTTACAATCTGTACCATGCGTGCCAACGACTCATGTACGATGCTCAGATTGGATTGTTTTGGGGAGTTCTGTGGGGAGACGTCGCCGAAGATGTTTATCACGTGGCCAGAAAGGATTTTGCTGTTCTGAAGAAGATGATGGAAATGCGGATGGAAGACAAAAAAATTGTTAAGTAAAAATTACGTTAGCTCCAATTCTTCATTAAACTAAACTTAACATTTTCAGAATGCTCTGTTGGCTGAAGACATTATGGAAATTGTTGCAAGAATGTATCCTTATAAGAAAAATCAAGATATTGAGAATTTCGTCTATGCTGCGGCTAAGCAATTGGGAATAGATCCGTCGACACAAGCGTTTGATATTGCGAAATTATTCACTCCGGTAAAATAAAAAATATTTTATTCTATAAATCAAGTATGAAATTCGTGTAGTAATCGGAGATATACGAAACATAAAATAAGAATAAAATATATTCTTTTTAATATTGATTATCAACCGACAGAATGAAGAAGGATGGGAACGCGGTGACTTCGGTCGAGAATTTTCGAAACAAATGGTTCAAGAGATTACAGAATTTGGTAAAAGTATACTAAACAAAATAGATGTGCACGATAAAAATGCTATGATTAGAATGGACGTTCTTAAGCGAGGATTTTTGACGGAAGATGAAGGAATACGTGCGTGAGCCATGGCATCTTGTTAACCGCATCTGACAGGCAAAAAACTAAATACATGTTCTTTCCCAATTTTAGCCCAAGCACTTCTGGCCCAACACCTAAAATGGATTTATAAAACGGCGGATTTATCAAAAACCAAACCGATATCTGCCAATGTTGTAATGCAGCGCATGATTTCTGGATACATTAGAAGATACCATCCAAAAGGTGCAGACAAAACAGAATCTTGAGTAACCTGCAATACAAGCCAAGTGTGTTTTAACATAATACATATTCAATTGTCCAGAAATCAATATACGAAATATTCTTATTCACGTGTCAAAGGAATTGTGAAATAAATTGACGACATTATTTTCATTTAAAAATATTTTATATACACAATAAATTTTCGCTTCTGAATCGACGTCGAATAAAGAAACGCAAAATAATGATTGTTGATTTTTTTCATTTTAACCGCCTCTGTCCCGTTCTTCTCTCCCTCAATATATCCATCTCAGTTAACTGTTCGAATCCATTTGCAATTAAATTGTCTTAAATCAATTGCAACCTAAAATACATTACGCCCTTTCTGTCGTCGCTTAAGAATGTTACATTGCTAATTGTAAATTCTCATCGTGTCTGCACATTGATAATTCACATGTGCCGTTGGTCAATATTGAACGTAAAATATGTTGCTCGTCGAAATAACATTTACTTATTCAAGTAACATATGTCTTTGAACAATGAGACTCTTAAAGGAGCATCATATCTGAATTCGTAAGAGATTATTTGCATTTTCATTCTCAGTAGTAACAGAAAATGTTATTCTTGACCTGCGAGAAAATATACGATACTATTTCTATACACAATTTTCTGTCGCATCAAGTACTATACACAAGTTAGCGTCTGTGTATATAATGAAAAGAAACATAGGAACTACCAGTTTCACAACGAAGTAGACCTTTGATCAATTTTCTTCAACTAAAAAATGTTTCAGTTAATTATATGCATAACAGGTTGTTATAAATCGATCATATATGCATATAAACAATCTAAAACGTCAAAAGAATCATTCACAAAGCCATGTGGCAATTCTTGCCTTCACTTTTCATTATCACTAAGAATCAACTTGTCGGAACCGTTTACAACTTCGATTAAGCATCCTGACGTAAACATTCATTATTTCAATTAGAAGATATAGTCAATCGTTGTACTAAATCGAAGTTGTACGGTTATCAGTAGAAAACTACAAAGTACAACGTTTCTGATAGCAATTGAACCGCTGCGTTCAATTTCCATCATGGTAACTTAACGTTATTCCTAACTAGTAAATAATTATCAACGAAAAGCAAGATATTTCTCATGTTAACACGTTTTTCTATACAGTAAATATTAAGTTTTTAACATGAAAAATTTTTATTTGCGTTTACGTTCAATAGTGGCTCTCTTACTATTTCCTAGTACTGCACCCTTGCATGAATATCGCGAATAGATCGCGATAGTGACGCTTACTAATTTGTTTTCAAATTTTAATTTTATCAATCTCATACACTATAAAACTAATATAATATTTATGTTAAACTTGTGAATAATGACATCAATTAATCAGTTACTTTATACACTGTGACAGTACCATAAACATTTCCGTCTTCTTAATTATAATTTCACAAGACGGCCTGGAATTTTGGCAGTCTTATGTAAAAATATAATTTGTACATATTGACTTACTTTACGGTTTGCAAAAGAACTAAATAGATTTGTCTACTTTGTGTACCTGTTGTTGGGACAATATTCATACAAAGGTGCGTGCTATCCATTGTCATTATACTTTGTCTACTCAAAAGATCTTCCGTATTTCGATTTCTGTATATTGTTTATACAATAATGCTATCAAAATGAAAGTTTGGAAATATTATACACGAGCGTGGCGTAATAAAAGAAAATCAATGTATCGAACTATTGTCATCTATAAAACACTTCGATTCTATGCAAAGGGAATCTTGCTTTCACTTCATCTGTAATTAACTTTTGACAAGATGGAATTTTTTTTCAGAGATATAACCAACGTGAGATCTGTGCAGAAAAGTATATGACTTCCGTTATTACTTTTTTTTGTATTAGAATTCTGTTTCTTAAATTGATGACAGTCACACGAAGTAAAAATAATGGATGAAGTACAATCTGTGAATGATAAGTGTATTCGTTGAAACCTTGTAACACATGTAGGAAATACCTTATAATTTTGTGTGTGATAGTATTACAAGACATTTTTTTTAAATATTTGTGTATGCATGTATGTACGAAGAAATTAACCAGTATTATTCATATAGAAGCAATAATGGCTTGAAATTGTATAAACAAAAGTAATTTGTTTCATTTACTCTCATCGATATTTTGAACATTCGGCATTTGAATTATAAGACATTTACCCCCAAAAGCCACAGATTATTTTACCATTCTAATATTGGCTGCTGGTTTGGCAACATAAGAGCAATTATTCTGAGCCTTTAACTTTAATCTATCTTTATCTTTATTAATTTAATCTAACAGGAATCAAGTTTTATTTTTGTCAATTGAATTCTAGAAAATGATAAAGAATTTACTCGTACTATCAAGAAGGTCATATTTCACTTAAAATATTGCATATCATTTGCAAAAAGAAAACAAAGGTTATCTAGAATTTGTTGTTAGTACATGATGAAGCAATTTAGTTCAAATGTAACGTTTTTAAATATTAACTACAAATGCAGAATAACAATAGACCAAAATTAGATTATGATAAGATATTATGCTGTTAATAGTTAAAGATTATTTATATTATTTTTTTCCCCTTAGTGAAGACAAAAATTGTTTCACGAGATTATTCGTATACTTGAGTTAATAATGATGTAATAATGACGCCCGAACAACAAATATAATAAATAAAAATGTCACAACTCCCAATCATCGAACCCATATGACCTTTAATTTTTGTACAAAGATACGACACGTTTGGCAATATGAACGTTTCCAGTAATAATAATTACTAGGAGTGACGAGCAATCTAATAAAATAAGAAAAAACCAAGGACGCAATGATCAAGTTCAGTGGCCAGATTAAAACAGAACTAACAGCTATCGTTTGAGAACCGTAATACAATCAATGGCTTTCGGCAGAAGCACAGTAGTTCTTATTACACGATGTGGATGGGACATGAATAATGGTTACACTAAACGATCAGTATATATACATTAGATTTACAGGATATGTTACAGTCTTTTCTTTGGTAACGAACCGAAAGCTGATATAACAGTTGCTTTTGTGCCAGTAGCAGATGAAGTTAACGTCGTTAACGTTGGTTGGGACAATAAAACAGTGGGCTTAACACATGCCGTTGTGCCAGTTGCAACTTGGTCCCACTTACTTTTCCTCTTTTTCGCATCATCCTCCGCTGTCGCTGATGAGCTGTTCGGCCGCTTCGCAGTACCCGAGACTATTTGGATTTTCGTTTTTTCCTTCCTCGCCTTTTCCAATTTATCCATCTCGGCTTTTTGTACCATAGCAAGCTCCTCGTAGTACGAATCCTTTCCCCACTTGAATGGATCGAAACGGTCCGGCGGATAATTGGTACCCAATTCGTTGATGCTACAAAACTGAATCAACTTTTCGTAAATGGAGGGATTTCGAAAGTCTTTTCTCTGTTGTATGACTTTGTTCATATCCAAACCGCCAGTTTCCATTTTCCTAAAGAGCTTTGCAATTTTCTCCTGTAATTCGGGAGGGCATTGCCCTGGAGGCTCGGGCGGTATCATCACGCCATAGGAGTCCGCCTCTCCATCTGAAAGTAACTCTCCTTGACGTGAGGGCGACTGCTCGGTAACCGAAGGGCCAGTACCATTCTCGGAAATCTGGCCCTCGACCATTACCGGTACAGCTCCCTCGTCGTCGGAGACTATTGTGTCATCGAAATATGAAACCAATCTCTGCACCTTCGACGTCACGTCCGTCACTAAGGTGGGCGCATTTGGCAAGTTGCTATTAAACTTGCCACCAATACTGGAGGCAACGTTGGGGCTATTTGAGGCTGATCGGCCAGATTTGGGGCTGGTGAGAGCCTGAGGTTGACCGACTTGGGCATTTTGCGGGGCGGCCCCCTGGGGAGTGTTCGAATTCTCCTGAAGGTCGTCTTCCACCCCGTCCTCGCCCTCCGAGTCGGTATAGGTGGCCGTGAGAGATGCCAGAGCAACACTTTGTACAGACATTGTTAGTTGGCTTTGAGTGTCCGCCGTGCTACCAAGCAATATTTTGTGTTGGAACTCACCGGTGTGGCGTCGGCTTGTCGCAGGGCTTAAATGCGAGTGCGAGTTGAGCAACTGTGATTAAATGTGCCTCGACACTCGCTGGAATGTTAATTCTATCTATATATCTGCAACAAAAAATCAAATGTGAAGTAACTATATGTTTGATCGGATAATATACGCATCAAATATAGACTAAGATTAAATTCACATAATTGATATAGGATATAGGTTTAATACCTAAACATATAAATGACAAAAATTAGTCCAATATGCACATTTGTTTACAGAACATAGTCGGACAAATTAACTGTCATACTCTTTTAAGTAATAATAAAAGTATTGTGAACAACCATAATTGCACTATATTAAAAACTTTGAATAAATATTAATGCTTGAAATTGCATTCGCACAAACAAGGATTAATGTGAGAGACATCATTACAACTTTGAAAGAGGAAAATACATGTTTTCGAATTCTTACAACACAATAAACTGAACATTAGATAATATGGTATATAACAAATTTATAGCATTCCTGCTAAAATATGAATAGTTATACAATTGCCCAGCCATATTTTGAGATAAAGACTGTAAAATAAGTATATTGATACTGAAGTTGAGGTCCAAATGACAACATAGGTTAAGTTAGGAAAGATTAAACATTAGAATATTCATTTTTCGACTAACCTGATTCGTACAACATACGATTTTTTTTCTTACGATTGTTACATATCTCTGCACATCGTCAGCAAAATACAATATTATTTTCGTAGTGAATTAAATAAATAAAACGTTGAATATCACCAACGCACATCCCAGAAATTTCGCTTTGTTGCGATGTTGACGATGCGCACGCGCAAGGGGTTAATGTCTTGTTTTTAGACACGATTACTTGAAACATGCGAGTACTTTCTCTTATGAATTAGATTCATTACAGAATTACAATTTATTATTCTAAACAATTTTGTTAAAAAGCACGCAACAGTTTATAAATTATACGATTTCACGATAACGTGTGTATCAGTGTGTATAGATGTTGCATGAAAACTGCAGCCATCTTGTTATTCAACGCCATCATGAATCTCTTTGCGGTAGCATTCTCACAATGCGCGACACTTGCTTGACATGTTATGAATACTTAGTAATTGTACATGTACTTAAGGAGTAAATAGTTAATAGTTAAATCTCCCCGGACCATCAACAATGAGTCTTGTTGCGTACGATAGTAGTGGTGATAGTTCTGATGACGAACATGTTCAAGAGAATCAAAGAGTATCTGAAAATTTAGCATACACAACGAAAAGGGCATTGAATCTGCCTTCACCAAAGCAAGAACAAGTTGCACCTCAAAATGACGAAACTTTGGTTCCAAGTGCAGTCAGTAATTTAGAAAAGGAGGATAAATTACATTTTAACACTCTACCAAAACCTAAAACTTTCGTTCACGATACCTCCTTTGAAATTGAGGATGATGATATTCCAATGAAAAAAGAAATAGAACTAACATGTGAGAAGCCAATCAAGAAAAGTAGAGCACCAGTGAAAATAACTGTGCCTTCTTTATCTGAAGTCTGTATATATAACATATATTTACTTTGATTGTAATACAATCTTTTGGCAATTACATTATTTTTGTATTTGTATTTCAGTTTAAAGACGTGGATGAAGGGACTGAGAAAAAACAGAATACAATTAAAGCATCCGAGGTAATTATTCAAAAGATACCAATTGATTACTGTGACTAATTGTTTTTAATTTTGACAACCATTATATTTATTTTCAGAAAGGAACTGGTCTTTTTTCCATTCTTCCACCTCCAAAGGGAATTACAGGAAACAAGTCTAAAAATTTTGTTCCATATATTCTTACTCAGAAACCAGTTCAAAAACCCTTGGAAACACAATCAAAGCAACCACAAAAAAGTAATTTGACTCAAGCTAGAATACAAAACACAGATAAAAAGACAAATGCTTTAGGCAGTTTGTCATATGATTCTAATTCTGATGACGAAGATGACACTGGTGTAAATAATTCAAAAGATACCAAAAAAATTGACTTTTTTTCATTGTCTGAGACAAATAAGCCAACAGACAATATATCTACAAATATTGTCTCATTATCAGATAACATCAGTACAAATATTAATACAGATAACAAAAATGAGGAAAATGAGGCAGATAATCATATAATTGTATCGCATGATTATAATCTTGAGAATGAGGATTCAGACAAAACGTTAGTGAGTAACGTAATTAATTTACCTAAGGACGAAATATTGTTAAAAAATAAAGCTGAGGTTGGCCCAAAATTACCAGTTCCTGAACAGGAATATAATGTAGACTCAGAAGGTAATGTGGCATTTGATGAGAAGGCAATTGAATACCTTTGTGGTAAAAGAGGAGTAAAGCGCAAAAATATGGAAGTAGATGGTGTAAACATAATAGAAATAAATGGGGAAGATATCAAGCCTGACGAACGAGAATGGTTAGTTAAAGCCTTAACGGAAGAGGGTTCACAAAGACCAGTATCAATGCAGAGTGCTGGTCCAAGTACTCAATCAAAGAAAAAACATCAAATCACATACTTAGCTCATCAAGCTAAAGCTATGGAAGTTGAACTCAAGAATCAATGGGCACAAAATAGAATGACTAGAAAGCAGACGCAATCCAAATACGGATTTTAAGACAATGTTTTAGAATAAAAAAAAAACATTTTATCTTTCTGAAACTTATGAACATGTAATATAATTGTAATAAGTGTCAGATTTTAGTTGTTCCTGTATAGATCTTTTGATAATCCAAAATTTGTTGTGTAGTAATAAAGATGTTTTGGTGAAATACTATGTTTAAAATTTTATAATGCAAACTCTGGGAATAAACTGATTTTTTTATTGAAAATATAAATCCAATTGATACAGGAACCATCTATATACAATATAATATTAATTGAAATTACTTTCTTCAGAAACCTTTAAACAAATGTTTTCATACTCTTTTTGCTTAGCAGCAACCATTGCTTTTGCTTGTAACAAATTTGGAGGGACATTCCCATATTGTTTGAGAAATTGATTCACTTCTGCTAATTCTCCTTGTAATTCCAAAAATTTCTTAGATTTTTTTTTTATTGTATCTGGATCCAAATCTGCTACATCCATACTATCCAATTCTGCTATTAATTTATCAAGAGCTTGCTTATATTCATTTAGTTTTGTGTTCACTAATATTTCATTGGTATAGTGGTTTTCAGTATCAGCTTCATATTTTTCAATAATATCTTTAACGGAGACCACAGCATCTTGAACAGTGGTCAACTTTTTTTCTAAATTATTATATCTATCGAACAACATATTGTACTTTACTTTTAACTGTTTATCTTTAAGCCGGTTTTTTCTCTCTTCAATCCTTCTTTGTTCTCTGCATATTATCAAAGCTGTTTCATCCACTTCAGCCAATCCTTCTGATTTTAAAATTAATGAGACATTTTGCAGGCCTTCTTTAATATCAATGGGAAGATAATTAATCTCCAATTTCAGTTCTTTCAATAAGGTAATAATTTCGGCACTAAGTGCATTATTTTCTGCAATCGTTTCAGAAATTCCTTCGTTGAGTAAATGCAGTTTTCCGAGATCATGAATATCGATTTTTTGCGTTTGATGATCTGATGGCACGTTCGATGCACATGCAGAACCCTGAATAGAATTTATGAAAATGTATCTAAGTACTCCCACAAAAATGTAACATTTTTGTACAAATTTCAGATAAAAGTCTTACCTCTGTTTTATATTCCATTTTAATAATATGTATTTGATTAATCTTACGCTTGTTAGTCACTTCCGCCGAACAGAAGTGCAAAAAAGCAAATAAATATCGCCTTTCGCTCGATTATCATTCCAACCGAACAGAATTCAAATATATTTTACGTCATGAAGAATATACATACGCCACAAAATATAAAGCCTCGTGCATTCGGCGAGAAATAGAAAAAAGTATGTCGATTTTTATACGATAAATTGCTACTAAATTATGTGATACACGTTATATGGCCATTATAATTCATTACACTTATTAACTGTATTATTCTTTAGCTCTTTATCTTCGCAAAAGTGTATAATATTTACTACAGAAATATACTTATGATACAACATAAAAACGCGGCTAAAGCTTTCTAGATCCTATGCTTGAATTCCAGTAAGGACGACGGCCATTGTACGCGCACGACGCCGTTTCTCGAATACGCATCGGCAATATATTTTCGTTCCAATTTCTATTAACTTTTTTGACAAGTCCGCGAAAAACAAATCTTTTCACCTGTATCAAACTGCAGCTGCGTCTAAAGGAATATTAAAATTTATTCATTGTCTAATATATGGTCCCGTATACAGCATTGCATGCAAATTGTTTCTAGTGTTTCGACAGTGAGTGTATTTTACCCCGTGCCTTAACTTGACTTGAGTAAAAATAATACTGTGAAGACAGTGTGAAAATGAGCGACGAACAAATAAACGAAGCGACTCAAATTGTGGAGGTATGAATGTGTTTAACATATTTTCTTTGATTCAATTCCTTGGAGTCGTAACTTCTTTTAGTACTGTCGGTACGAAGTCGATCGTACCAATGTCAATAGTTATTAATTTTATGCCACCGAATAGCATCAGTGGCAACAATACTTTGTTGGTGTTTGTTGAAAACAAAACATTAGCATATAGATTGATCATTTATTAAATAATTTTTGTTACCAGTAAAAAGAATTAGTTGCATGGTGCCTGAACAAGAATTAGTTGTAAATGGTTATACTATTTTATTAAGTTCTTAAGAAATTATTACATATTTGTAGGATATGATCCAGTATCACATTGTATAATGTGCTAATACAAAATTATATCTTTATTGTAGTTATCCTCAAATGATATTGAGAAATTGGAGGAAGCAAAATTAAAAGCAAAGTTTCCAAATGCTGGAGGACGACCAATTAGTGGCCACTCAGCATTTCTTCAAAAGAGGCTTGCCAAAGGGGTGAGCTAACAATAAATATATTTTTCTCATAAAAGCAAAATGCATTGCTTCTGTCCATGAATAACAGCTTAATAAATTGTTTTACTTATTTACATATAATATGTGAAAGTCCTATAATCATCATATACAACCAAATTTTTTCAGCAAAAATATTTTGACTCGGGCGATTATCAAATGGCAAAGCAAAAATCAACAGCAAAACCGAAGCCGGCTGGAGTATTGCCAACAGGTGATGCTATTCCAACTCCAGAAACTGTACCACAGCGCAAAACTTCTATCATTCAACAAAAGTTCAACACGTCTACTAGCTCGTAAGGCACTATTATGTTTGTGATCCGTCAAGTTACAATTTGTCTAGTTTAAAAAACGTAGCCATTATTGCAATGCCTTGGTACAATAATGTGCTAACAGTAACATTTAGAATGTTTGTAATACTTTGCTGTGTCATACAAGAATTATTATTATTTCATACGATGCTAGTAACATGTTAGCAGGTGAATTTTTGATGAAAACATTGAGTTTACTTTGTTCTTACTTACAACATTAAATTTATATTTTTCTCCATTAACCCAAAGTTTATCTTTTTCTTTTGAATGTTCTTAGTGTGATAACATCATTTAATATTTCAATTGTTAAGAACACTGTATAGCAAAACGTGTTAACGCTGATAAACACAGAGGTACTAATCAGTTTAATACGTTATCGCGTGATAGAAAAATTATCAATGTGATCTAAAGGGACTCCAGTTTGCATATGAAAATAAGATTTAGTCATGATCATGTTGCATCGTGAAACAATATTAGTTCTGTATGCTGATCTAACTTGTAATTGAATTTTATGGGAATGTCTAAGAAGGTGCATAAAAGACGAATAAGCCATATTTTTCATAGGTCTTACACACTAATATTTAAAATAATATAATTCTAAATAAGTAATCAAACTTGGGGTATAGTTAAAAGTCAAAATTATACTGATTGTTTGCTGTATGAATGATGCACCATCCGTAATAGCAGTCATGCACATTCAATAGAAAGTCGAGGGAGATTGGAGGAGAGTGTATAGATCTGCATTTTGAAAAATTACTGTGATGTGCTTAGTAAGACTATTCTCCTATACAAATCCCACATGAATATTGTGAAAAATCTGTAAAGTATCTAAAACATGTAGCAATTCTAAATGTAGCTACAGTTTTCGGTTATTGTAAACTATAAGCCACTAGTAATATATTACAATTCAAAGTAACTGACACTTGTTTTGTCACCATTTTGTTTCTGTTTTTTGTAAAGAAACGGCCCAAAAATATTCTTTTAAAATTAAGTTAGTATTTATTATGAATATTTAGTAGATCAGAACAGAATGTTTCAGACAGATCGATCTTCTACAATTGTGGATTTAAGATTACATCCTAATACGTATTAAGGTGTCTTTCAAGACACCGTAAGGAGCATGGCTAAAAAATAATACAGCCTAGGTCAACAATAAAATTTCATTATGAACATGTGACGTATATACAATTTCTTTTCGCCACTAAGATCACAGCATCACTCGTCGCTGAGGTGATAACTGCATTTCTATTGACTTACAATATTATTAATTTACAATTCGTTATTGTCAGGTAAGTACCTTCTTTAACCATAAACAGGTAATTATATCTTGCGATAATTTGTACCATTAATTCCAATAGTACCCCTTCTTATGATGCATTACCTATTCCACTAAGATGATTCACATTTTATAATTGCAATTTACATTTGAGAATCAATACGTATCTAAACAATTGTGTAACATGCGTACAATATTAACAACCCTATAAAACCGCTATGACACCCACAGATAATTCGTGATACGATAATTTCAGTGTTACAAGAAAAAAAAGTCTAGGAACCGCTAATAGTATAAATTAAAATGGTGTTATTATTATATACCCTAACTTATTCCCTGGAAACTACTTTAATTCTATAATATTCGTCAGTGTTCAGGTGAAATTTGGTTTTACTGTATCATAAACATTTGAGTTTTATGTTATCTCCGAATTCAGAACATATTGTGATTTGCAATCGTGTAAAATGAATATTTCCCTTTATAATATTAGGTTCCAACGGTACGCAATTTCCTACTCTCAACAAATTATTTAAATTGAATTTAATAAAAACACTTGATTGTACTGTCGCTTTCCTCGATTCTTAAACGATTAGATGCCGACCAAATACATAATACTTCGCAATTGGACCCAATCAGACTGATTACCAATGTATTTTATATCGTCGACGACGTAACGTTAAATATAAATATAATTAATCTAGCACGTCACGCAATAAATAATAAATACGAGCGATTATGCAATTACTTTATTAGTGATGTCATTAGAATTGATTGAATTTATTACTTATTTTTACTTACGACGGTATCGTTTCTCTTTATTTGCTAGAAAGGCACTCTTTTCGTAGGATTAGCCGCGTGTATAAATTTCCTTTTTTGTTTTTGACTCTGTAACAATTTTTTGACAGCTAAATACCCCGTACAAATTTACCAGCAAAATAGGATGTTTGTAAAAATTAGTTGCCCCATCATTATAGACACAAGGTTCACGTAAAAGTTATTATATACAAATTCGAAAAAAATTGATTTCTATCGAGCCCAATAAAGAAGGCTTTTGCAAAGTGTACTGGCCACATTCGTTGTACATTTTCTCATATTACATATTATTTACATCAAACAAGCCAGTAAAAAATACTTGGCAATAACATTTTTCCTCAGAGCACATTGGCATTTCTTCTAAAAGTAAAGACCATAAGTATAACACGTCAGAATGTCATGATAACACACTGCATTGAAATATAATATTAGACTATTTGCCACACATCGTTGATAAAGCGTTATTTAGAATGAGAAAAGCACACTTCAATTAATTCGTGTATTTATCAAAGTACGAAATGCGATAAGCGTTTATCATACGGGTATCTCACTTCGGTTTAATGAAGTTCGTTGTTATTTGATTCTTATACAATGTCTTATTCGTAAATTGATGTAGTTTAAAACATCTAAACACTTTTCAATGGTTCCGTGTTACCTCGTACATATAACTTATTGTAAAGCAATATGTTTATTTTAATGTTCCTTATTATCGTTAGAAAACATTTTGACAATAATATCACAAACATTAGTATATTAAAACTTGCGAAGTAACTATCAAGTTATTGACGGAATCCTTAAGTGGTGTCATTCTTCAATTGACAGAAGCGATAAAAGGTGAGCCAGAAAGAAAGACTGCAAGTAATTTTCCTTTTGTTTATGATCCTAATGTAAAGTCAGTATCCAGCATTCTTCTTCCTATTATATTTCTAAGCATCGGGCTACTTGTACATTTCATCGATCAGATTTGCGTACATTTTATGTACAATATTCCTCCTAATCTTTAATGTTGGTCCCAATTCTCCCGTTGGAACAGAGAAGTCATGCGGCAGAATTCGAAATTTTTGCACTTTTTGAGCATTACTTATTGCACGCGTGTTCACCCTGTCAATAGCTTCCTGAATACCCTTATAAATCTGAAAGAAGTAATACTCTGGATAGATCTAATTAAGATATTTCGTACGCGAGAAGCATATTCTGCAAAGGGTAACGTGCAGAGTTTGTGGCAATATCCTGTTTCACAGCACGCAAAACACGAAAGTCTATTCCATTTCGGTTTGTACGAATAGGAAAACAAAGTTTAAAAAAACTAGTATACTAATTTAAAACTCGAAAAAAATATTAAAACTTGCAAATAAGTACTTTGCGATATGTACTTACCAGTGGATCCTGCGTTTCCAATATTTCTGATACCGTCTTTGCTTTACTACCGATCGATTTTACCCATGCTCTCGCTTCTTGAACCAATGTGTCCAAAGGTTCCCCAGTATCAGCATTGACATTGGTCTAAAAAAAAAGATATCAAAAGTGTCAGATACTAATAAATTGCTATAAAAATTTGTGAATTTCTAAAATAATCTACAACTCACCTTGAACGTGACTAGAATAGTTAAGAATTTTCTTAAATCGCCTATCAACATAGCATTGCTAAGAGCTGGCAATTCAGCCAGCAACATGTGTTCTATATGGACAGGTGGAATGTTTTCCCCACCAGCCGTGATAATAAGTTCTTTTATTCTTCCTGCAATAATATAAGCATTATTGTCTCGCATCCAAAGCATATTGAAACAGATAAGCAAATCAAATGTCTATGGCGTTGAGATGAACAATAATATCAGTGTACGAAACTCTACATAATATAATATATTTCATATACCTGTAACATACATGAAACCACTAGAGTCTATCCTGCCCAAATCGCCACTGTGCAACCAGCCCTCTTCATCCTTAGCTTCCTTTGTTTTTTCCGGCGCATTCAAATAGCCCATGAAAACATGGCGACCTTTCATGCAGATTTCACCCTCTCCAGACTTATCTGGATTGTCCAATTTTGTTTGTAACCCCTTCATAACTATACCAACACTATCCAGTCTAGAAATAAAATTATATTCATTTGACCGTTGATTAGCATTAAGTTTAATGCCATAAATGAATCAAATAAGTTACCGATAATGCTTTATGGTGGTGAAACTATGGGCTCCAGCACATTCGGACATACCATACGCATCGATAAGCGGCATATCCAAGCTCAAGAAGTATTTTTTGATTTCTGTACTTAAAGGTGCAGCTGCCGTAGCAAAAATTTTACATCTGTTAAGACCAAGAGCCGCTTTCACCTTATTAAAAACCAACCACTTGGCGATGAGGTAACCCCAATGTTTATAGTCAATGCCGTTTATTCGATTCATATTGTATATTAATCCCTGGGCTTTGGCCCAGTTCGCTATCCAAGTCTTTATTACTCCATTATTGCGAGCTATAACTTGCATTTTCTCGTAGATTTTTTCCCATACTCTTGGGACACCCAAGAATACCGTCGGACGCACGTCGAGGAGCGTTTCCAGTAAGGAGCCTTTCAGTGCATTCCTATCTGCGAAATAGACTGTAGCTGCAAACGACATACTCAGGAATATCTCGACAACCTGTAGTGATAAATGGTCCATTATCATAAGAAGCAGATAGGCGTTAGTAACTTTTAATGAATTATCAATTGTCTTACCTGTGCCGCAACGTGAGATAAGGGCAGGTAACTCACGAGTACTTCTTTTTGTACGTCGAGATCAACTGAACCTCCGATAGCACGGGCGTCGTGCAAAAGATTGTCATGACTTAACATTACGGCTTTCGGATAACCAACTGTTCCTGACTAGAATAATATCATTTGTTTAATAACATTAATTTATTAATGGTCTTGAAAAGAGGCGCCGACGAGACATACTAATGCATTTATAGTACTCACCGTATAAACTAATGTGCAACATTGATTCGTCGCAACAGTTTTTAGTACCGCATCTAATTTATCGTCCGACTCTGCTTTTCCTATTTCCAACAGGTCATCCCACTGTTATATTGAAAATAATTTGGTTTATCGTGAATACTGATTGTGCACTTGTACATACATTTGTTATTAAATATAATTTACTATGATTGCTTACACTCAGCACATCCTTATCCTTAGGCACTCCGTCGTATTGAATTATTGCCTTTAAAAGAGGTAAATTCTTCTTTATTTCTGTTATTTTTTCTAACTGTTTTGCATCTTCCACGACTATTATATTTGCTCGACTGCTTTCAGCGCAATACTGACATGCCTCTGGCGAATTGGTTGTGTAAATTCCTGCCGCGAAACCCCTATGATAAAAGTAAGCATTAAAATAGATACAATTTTGTTGGTCCCAGGAAAATTAATTCTTAATGAAATTCAAAATTTTACGAATTAATAAAATTATAATGAAATCAACAAAAAGCGTCTTACCCAGCATAGATGGCAGCAATATCTGAAATGAACCATCGAGGACTATTGAAACCCAAGATGCAGACACTGTGAAATTTTTGTAGACCCAATTTAAGGAAAGCCTTTGCAACGATTCTCACCTGCGCCTCGTATTCTCTATTGGAATGAAATTGTTATGTGAAAAATGATGACACCTTCAAAAATAATCTAATGCTGTTACTGTCATATACGAACTTGTAAGTCAACGTCAATCTACTACCATCGACTCCCGGTCTGGATACCAAAGCTGGATGATTTGGATGCTCTTTAGCCGTCTTCATTAAAAGTCCCGGAACTGATATAGGCTGGAATGCGTTCGGCCCATCCGCTTCCATTTTGATTCGAATACAACCATCAAGTTCCGTCGTAGTATCGACATTAGAGCGCAATACCTGGTTCGGTCCTGCAGTTTCAAAAATGATTAAATTACAGTACGAGTCACAATTTTAAAAAAGTGAATTTTTTTCTAATACTAATTTATAAAATGTTTCTCACCATCAAGACCGGTTTCACTGGACACAGCATATTGAAATCCATCTGTAATGGACGCCTGGAAATGAAATAAAATAAATATTGTTTTAAGATGATTATCGCGATGCAATAATTATTGTCCTTGAATAAATAAAAATTGTTCTGAACGAGTATCATGATCTTTGACATAAAACTATACATCCGTATTGTACAATCATGCACTTTGATACTCGAGAGCTAGTAGTTACTGATTAATGTAAACACAATATCATCAATTGCGCATTAGTTAATATCAGTGAAATGAAGGAAAAAGATATCATTACTTATCGTAACGACTTTGTAATCAAGAGTATTTATAGTCGAGCTGTAAAATCAGTTTAATTCTAATTAGGAACCATCACTCCTTGTGTTTTAAAGCATAGTTTCGTAAACGATTTTACTAGTTAATGACATCTGACATCACACCAAATTTCAATCGATAAATAGGTTAATGACAGAGAAAAAGATATTGGTGTTTCGATTAATTCATACATCACAAATTCTAATAAGATTTTACCATTTAACGGTCAATAGGTCTTATCCGTTCCAGTTACTTTAAAAAATCATATTTTCCGCAGAAATTAACAAATCGCCACCTTTTTGTCTAATTTTAAAGAGGAAGGATGTATCTAAATATATCAAATTTGACGAGTATAAGAATTAAATTCTGAAATTGAATACCATCAAATTAATCATAATTACGGCATACCTTTTCCGTTGGTACAAATCCATTGGTATGACCATTGGACAATAGGGGCTGTTCCGAAGACATGATATCTGAAAAACGTAATGATGATATTATTTTTAGAATGAGAAACTCGTTAAATACGTAAAAGACTAGAGACAACATGGATACAAAGTATGAAAATGACTTTTGGGAACGTAAAAAAAATAAAGTTTCGTGCGATAAATGTGAATAGTGAATTTTTGATAATTGGTTTACTCTCTTGAACTTTAATGTCGAGTGAAGTCAAACGTCGAGACTAAGAATTTCATACGAGGCCTCCTAATTTAAATTTTACTGCGTTTCAGGTTTGTAGGCATCTATGGACTTTTATTAAAAACCTTCGAGGGGCCGTGATTTAAAATTTCATTAAATCCATATTTAGTATTTTTAATGTAGGAGAGTTGCGATCAAAGGTCTATTAGATATTTATTCAACATTGTATGCTGGAAAGTATTATTGGGCAGAAATGTATTACGAATTTTGTTCTTATTTAACTTTTAAAATTGTGTCATCAGGTCACGACAATGTACAACAATGGCACTTATAACTTTCAATTCGCGAGAGTACGAAAGACCAATTTGACAGTTGTTTTTCGCCCAAACGTACCGGTTAACGTGTTTTACACTGTGAATAATACCTTGAATATCAATTATACAGCGACATATCGATAACGATGAGAAAACAAATTCTCAAAAATTTATATTCAAGTTTGAAGGAACGTTTAACGCCTGGCGTAACGATCGTCATAGGAATTCAAAGTATGCTCCTAAATATTTGCATTCGTAATATAAAAGTTACGTAATAATGAGAAAAAAATCATCCAAAATTTATATACAAGACTGGAGGAACGTTTAACGCCTGGCATAACGATCGTGATAGGAGGTCAAAGTACGCTCTTAGATATTCGCATTCGTAATATAAAGATTACGTAAACAACAAAACTACGTAACCAGTACATTATCTTTAAATGATTTGCAAATGTCATCGCCATAGTACACCGGACGAGAGACTGTTTTTCTTGAATGACATTCAGCTGTTACCTGTACTTTGGCTTGAAAAAAGAGAGAAGTCACAGCACAGCAACAACTATTCCATATACCACCTCTTTATCGTTTCTCAATAAACTATTCCTATTTCACGTTAAATTGATGTCACGTCTGATGCATAGAATATTTGCATACGCCACAAGAATAGCTTACATAAATAGATTAGCAGTATGTCAAAAGCACGAAACTGGCCGAAATAAAAAATTCTGTAGTTGCTTTTAACGCTTTCCACGAGATATTTGCCAGACACAAAATCGTGGATATTTCGGCAACGAAGTAAACGACACTAGTACAACTTTTAACATCCTTGCGTTTTCTTCATTGTTAATATTATACACTATATGTCAAACGTTTTTTCCTGACGTTCCTAAGGCTTCCATGACACAAGCGTGGCGGCGAAAGCCTCACATTTCCGTTAGCGTAACAACCATAACAGAAATTACTTCCGAATGCAACTAACAACCCTTCGATCATTGTTACATGTAAAAAGTCAAATTTACTATGGTTATACTATCAAAAAATACCTTTACAGAGTAGAATAACCATTGTTTGACCGTTCACGATCTACTCGCGTGACAGACTGGCCCGAGCTACAGAAAATCAATAGAGAAGGCATCACCCCATCGCGCGGCGGTAAATTCGAGTTGCGTCCTTAATAACCAATACGCCCCTTGCTGCAATTCAAGGTGCAACAGCAATGCCTCTGTTCCATATAGCATTGTCGCGATGATACTCACGTCTTATACGATTGAATTTCAAATAGTACTAAACACGTCTTCAGCAGCGAAAAACACTATGAGTACTCATTGAAGAATCAGTGTATAAACACACTTTTTATGGACTTTGACTCTCTTTAAGTAGGAAATTCCAGATGACTACAACTGCTTCGAAGTTGAGAAACTAATGTTTAATTGTTCCCGCGCTACTTTTATATGCATATTGCCACAAGAAAAAGTAGTACTTATGTACATGTGCACTATGTCCAAATGACAACGTTAATTCGCTTCTGTACAATGAAATATAATAATTACGTACCAATTCACAATATCATCAACGATAACCCATGTTGCATAAAACGATCTTGAATAACATGCAATTTAGAAAACGCATGTTTTTGTATTCCTTTGTGCTTAGGGTCAAACACGCGATATGTCTTAGACGTTGCTGTCAGCACAGGGACGCATAATTATTTTCGTGATACATCTTGAGATGAACGTTCATTGTATAAGAAAGTAATAATCTGCATAAATCAAACGATAATCATTACTTGCTTTAAAAATTAATGTTACTTGTCAATTGTTTTATTCGAAAACTAACTGCCAATGACGCGGGGATCGAGAAGGAAGGAGAACAGTGGGAGCACTGTATGCCGTGTTTGCTAGGATAATATAACAGAAATCACAGATATCGTAACGTAACTAAATGAATGAGTGAATCGCTCCGACGATGTCCGGTAAATCGGTGCATTCAGCGTTAAATCAAAGAAGTCGGTCAAGGAATAGCTTTCTATAGTTTCAGCGAAGCGTACTCGCATAAATGCCTAGTAAATTTTTCGAAGCTGGTACGATATCTTATGGCGGCAGAATGCGTCTAGGTTAAGGGCAAGGACTCGCACGCGTTCTGGCTTTGCTCGATGATCGATATTGTTGGTAATCGATTCTCCACCGCGAAACTCGATCCTAGTTAAATATTAAATGTTCATACTCGTCGACGTGTACCTTGCGGGAGTCGAAGGAAGACGAGCGTAAGGATTGATTGAAATATAGTTTTTCGTAATTTCTTTTGGCAGAAGAAAGTTATACAATCGAGTCTTCGGGTCAGATTCTCTCAGAACTATACTCGTCTGATTCGTGTTAGTGGAACGTTCTCTATAGAATCCGTAAAAAGATTTAATCCCTGCTTAGTATGAACACTGCACTTGGATATATATAGTGTTATGTCCGTTCAAAGTTTATGGAATTATTTATAAGAAATTTTCTTGCCTCTCGTTATTCGAATGTGCTGCTTACCAATTTTTTCCTCGCTAATTATCGATCGCTTTGCGTTACCCGATTTCTGTTAATTTTTTATATAACAATATTCCCTGAAGCACGTTCGCGTAGAAAACAGTGGTAAATACAGTGGCGAAAGCGTATATTCAGCATGAAAGTTTTGTTAACTTGGAGACCTGTGACAATCGCTTCGACGTCCTTGCTTTTAGTGTACAGGTGGGGTAAATTTATCTAAGTTTGGATTCATAAATTTGTACGGGTACGAAATAATATTGAAAAGAAATTTTATTTTAGATCATTCATCATTTTTCGTTCTACTGTACGGAGATGATAGATTACTTGAAATATCAGACGGGCTGCTATTAGATATTACTTTTAATCTTACTAATACGTGACATAATTTTGTACAAGAAGATAAATGATAAAAAGATTAAATGAAATTAGTATTCGCAAAGATTGGAGGTTTAAGTGTTTTAATGCCGTCGTGAAACAAAAGGGCATTAACACGTGCACACCTGTCTGTTGTAACGTCACATTAGAAATGTTATCGATGACACGAAACAACACGTTATAAGTTTGTCAAACGATTTGAATCATGCGGAATTCGCCCGCGCAACGAATCAATTACAAATGCATAGATAAAAGTTGCGCGTAATAAATCAAATTGCGTTACTTTAAAATGCAATCGAGTCGGCCAGGTAAAATGACAACAATGAAAATGAAGAAGAATCGAGAAAATTCGTTGACGGTCATGGTCAATGGAAAAATGTGTAATCATCGACCACGCGGCATTCGTTAATTCATGAACAAGAAGTTATCGTACGATGAATTAAAAAAAGGAATTGATAAAAATTCAAGTCGTCTTAAGGTAGGATAAATTTAATTTCTGCTAGAACGAGTCTATAACTGCTGTCAACCATTCACCGATTAATAACAAATTGTTGACTAGCATGTCTCTTATGTACTACAATATTTAATTGAAAAATGTCTTTTTTATAGTCAGACTTACCTCGGCCGTATGTACGTGTTTGGAAAGTATAATTTTGTACTAGAGGATTTACAGTTATGTCAGTCCGGACCAGGCTAACGTTCTTCCGATACTAGCGAACGTATATACTCACGCGCTAGTCCGGAGTCACCGGCCCGAGTCACGCCATACAACCAATACTCTGTCACTCTGACATCACGTGGCCGGATTCTGGTATCAGGCAAGGAAATCAGCCAATGAAGGATTCTCCGTTGATTCTAGACTGGTAGTATTGGTTGCGAGAAAGCAGGAGGGAATATTCATCAATCGACATTTCACTATTTAAAGTTACAGATTGCAAACGCAATTCGTATGGACAGACACATCAAATTTTAGGCATTTCTAATGTTAATTTAGCTTTATCTTATCAGGATGCGGTTTTGTTATTATGTCACGCTGATAAGATGTAGTACGAGTGGCTTCCAACTACGTGGCATTTTGAAACGTTCGGTGTGCTATTGATGTTACCGAGAGAATGCGCAAAGTACGTTACCGACTTGTATAAGAAAGTAGACAACGGCATAGATTAATTTCCTATTGTTAAACCTACTTTGAAGTTAGAATACGTAAGAAACGTTAACCTTGTTCGCATATGCAATTTTTTAAAAACAATATAGTCAAGGTCGATGACAATTTTTCTCGATTTTAAAGAATAGTGTTTTTTTATCTAAATTTATTACTAGTGGAGGAGAAACACGTTTTTGTTGTTTTGTTAATACATTTTGATGATATTATTCGAATATGGTGATACTAGACTTATCCAGAGATTACGACATTTATGAAAGGTCCTAGCAGATGATGATTTAGGGGGATGTAATCTCTCAATTTATGAGGCTCTTGATAACTGGAAGAGTAGTGGCAAGTTCCAAAAACATAGTACTTTGTTAATGTGACGTTATTTTATTTATATAATAATTTAATACAGTTATTATCTACTTTTGATTACATGCGATACTCAGTCTAATCTTAACTCGTACATGAATACATATCTAGTTTGTTTTATTGTTGAAAAAACGCATTTAGAAGAATGAACTTTGTACCGTTGCTATATGGAAATTGGGTGAATGGGATGGTGTAAACAGGCGATATAGATGTATATATTTTTTTAAACATCGAGATCTTGGTGCCGGAAACGGTTTGATTTTTTGTTTTTTTTAAATATTTCTTCGAATGGAAAAAACCTTGTAGAAATTTATGTATATAAGAGAAATACGGACAGATAGTTAAAATTTAATTTAATTTGTTTTTACCTGTTTTCTTCTAATCATCCACGACCGAAAAACATACGGCGATTAACCTATTCCTCAGATGTTTGTAAGATATCTACAGTTTCGCATATGCGACTTTCGGTAGTTAATAATTGAACAATTTCGTACGTTCTTAGCCGTAAAATATATTCTACAAACCTCTTTTGAATTTTAAAGTAAAAAGTGTTATGATGGCAACACTGATTACCGTTGTAAAACGCATGCGTGCAGTTTATCAAGTGTAAACTACATTCCATAGTTTTGTCAAGCTTCCGACTGTCTGTGTACTTAAATTTTAAAGTACGTTGTTAAAGTTCGTATTTTCAAAAGAAAATGCCGGGAACGCCAATGGACCAGGACAAGAGTTCTTTGGGAAAATTGCAAGTGGAACAACCGCAGAAGGATGCGGACGAGCCCGTTATGCGAGAATTGACGCAGACGGATCGATTGAATCAAAAATTATTAGTTTCATTCCTTGAAAGAATGAAGAATTCAAAGGAAGAATACGACAAGTACATGAACAAAGAGCCAGTGGATACAGATGATCAGAACAGTGATTTCTGAATATGAATATTAATATAAGAAACATATAAGGTTATAACGACATCCTAAGATCGTACCAACTGCGAACATAGAAGCAATATATGTTTTATCTAACTATGATACTATAATTGTAACACTGCTTTGTCCATTTTTATACAAAACTATATACGAACAATATAATTCTGAACTTCAACTATTTATAGGTAATATTCGTATGCTTGTAAGGCAATGTTGTGTCTAGTTTTGAAGTTTTCTACCCTGTTCAACATATTGCAACTGGCGGGAAAGTCTGCCATGTTGTGTAGTAGTAAAGTGTCGAAGAAATCATATTGAATATTTCGAACTGCTTTGAGAATGGAAGATGATATAAAAGAACGTGATCGTGAATATAATTTATCCGGGAAAATCGATGGTTATGATTCTCTTTCTGATGAAGCTGAAGAAGGGTCAGCTGGCAATAACGATGAAGATGAAAGTAATCATGAAACGAAACGAAGGATTGATCCAACTGCGAAACCACGTACAGTGAGAAAATCTCAGTTCATCAAGTTGAATACTGAACTACTGAAAGGACCAAAAGGAGTACATACTATTGAAAAATATTTCGAAGGTTTTAAATATAATGGGAAAGGTCATGAGAAGCACGATTTAAATCGCATCATGAAACGTTTAGAGCATTGGGCACACAGACTTTATCCAAGATTACAATTTGATGATTTTCTTGAGAAGGTTGCAATCTTGGAGAAAAAGAAGGATCTTCAAGTACATGTTAAAAAATATCGACTAGATATGTTGAATGAAAATGATGGTATCATACAGGAAGAAATGGATGTGGATGATAGTGAACAGATTAACGATGCTCCAATTGATGAATTTGATTTGTTGCTTGCAGAACAAATAGCAAAGCAAAAACAAGCAGTAGTTGACAAAGAAGCTACTATGGATACTAGCATATCAAAACATAATACATCTGCATCTGGTGATCCTATATTTAATACAAGTACTGTTAGCAATACACCGAGAAATGATGTGCTGCCATCAAAGAATTCATCAACATTAAGTGAGGAAATGAAGCAAAGAATAGAGCGAAACAGACAACTGGCAATGGAAAGAAGACTGGCAAGAATGAAAATGAGGGTGGAACAAACAGAAGTTGTAAATGAAAATATTTATAGTACAGAAACCACAAGCAATGACACATTACCACAGATAACTCAACAGCATGTTGCAGAAGTTGTTACTACAAATGAAATAACCATAAATTCTTATGGAAATGATACTGGTCCGTTAGAATTTATGAACATTGAAAATAATGAAAATTGTGAGCAATCTCACGTACAGAATCCTACCAATATAACGGATGAAGAAAGTACTTCAGTTCCCAATGATGGGGGTCATGACTCGCCAAAAGAAAGTGGAAATGTAGAAACTAAAACAACTGCTGTAATGACATCAAATAAGGTTCTAACAAATAATGAACTAAAAATGGAAATAAATGCAGCTGTGCATGAATTAGTGAAATCAAGAAAGCAGAAAATGAATGAAGATAGTATTCAATAGTAGACTGCATTTTATGTATAAACATTATTGTAACTTAAAATTACAGTTTATTTTGTATGGTTTGTAACATATACCATGTTAGGACTAAAAATAAATGATATATTTGTATGAATCACATTTATTGAAATACGACTTATATTTAAAAAGTAATCAGTCAATTCGAGAAATCCACATCACGTTCTACGTTTTTGAGTACTGATATATAGTACGTTATTACCCCTAATGAAAGCATCACCATATTTGTTTTTTAGTTGACCATTAACATATTCTTCAGTCTGCTCCAAAGCAATATTCATATAGCCATCAAGACAAGCTAGAACACCTACAACAAAATTGCAAATTTATAAAAGTATATTACTTTTACAATAATCACATTGTTTAAATTACCTCTATAATCAACACCACTATTAAGTTTTACCACCACCGGTCTGCCGTGAATTTGTTGAATAAACTGAGATAATGCTTCCTTTCGACTCATCTGTAAATAACAGTTTAACACTAAGCTTTATTTAAATAGGTTAACTGCAACCAAATACATATTCGCAATAAATTCTTAAATTTTGCCGTCATACACATAAAGCTCAGATGTTATTAAAATCTCGTGTAAAATTTTTTATTTACATTTAATTCTTTTTTATACCTTATTGTTTAAATATCAATCGTACAACACCTCGAGACCAAATAGAATGCACTCAGCAAAATGAACGATTTGATAGCAAACACGTGTTATTGGTCGAAAAACTTAAACTTCAAGATTCGACCAACCAGCTACGTTTGCATTTACATCTTCCTCGGTTTACCTATAAAAGATCAATAACTAATGATGCACTCAACAGGTTCCATAATGTATTATCATTTTGGTGAAATTTAAAAAAGTAGATAAATGTGATTTAATTACAAGTTACGATCAGAAGTTCAAAAATAGGCCGAGAGTATTCAGAGCTTTGTGTCTTTGTTTATTGAATGCATTCACATTACGTTGCAACAGATTACATTTACGCAAAGCACGTAAAATCGCAAAAATAAATAGGCCTATGAATGTTATGTCTTTCCACAAAAATGTAAGTATGAGCGTATTCAAATCTTTTATACGCACGTCATACTTGTGTTACACTAAGATGTTTGCAACAGTTCCCTCAAAATACAGTTTGTCTATAGTTTGATTACTTCTTTATAAGTACAGAGAACATTGAATAAATATAATTTATAGGATTCAGTATATTTTATTTATTATACGTTATATCCTATGACATTTGCTTGAGCAAACATAAGGAATGGTAAATACGTATTAGGAACATCTGGAAACATAATAGGAAGATAGATAATAAATTAAACATTCTAATAGGCTACACTGCTAATATCATTTTAAATACTATTACTTAAAAGATATATATGCACTTGATAAAGGGGCTATAATGACTATTCTTGAATTTTAGCTAACCACATGGACTGATCTCTATTATCCATCGATCAAATTCAGATGCAATAACTGCGATTCAGTTGTATGATCTATTTCAAGATCTGATTCCTTCGACACAGTTTATTACATGAACGCGGTTTATATTCAAAATGCAAATGATGATTGGTTAATCTTGTAGATAATTCTTTGTATCGAAGGAATCGAGCCTACATGTGTGATTGAAATTAAAGTACGGTACTTTTGTATGCCGGCTTACAGTCAATTTACAATATGCCTATTTATAATTTTTTTAGAAAAAACAAATTGAAATAATTTTGATAACTCCAATAAGCCGCAGAAAATTGATTATACAAATTTACAATAATTGCGCATAATTAAGTTCTTTGGAAATATCACACATGCGTATAAAGAAAATGTACGAATATGTAATTTTACTAAATTCATTTAAATGAAATTATGAAAATACTCCTGCAGTCATGTTGCAAACATCTATTATCTGCCCGTTGTATGTCTTGAATATTCAACTAATAATTCATCTTTTGTGAATTATAAAAATATCACTTATCATTATAAGCAAAAAGTATTTTCATTTTGATTTTCTGAAATGCTTACTGTCTTCAAATGAAAATTGAGTAAGTTTACCAAATAATTCTGGTAAAAATATTATACTACATTCCTTGGCCTTTCGTCAAACACTTCATGTAGTGTTGTTTCTAAATGCTTGGGAAACAAACGTTCTGAAAAAAATTTAATATTTAGTAGAAGTCATATTGTTGCACATATGAAAGTACTTACTGAATTATATTTGGTAACTCTTTGTATCGACAGATGTATTTATGTCCAAGTCCATATGACGAATCTATTCTTGACATTTTAATACGATTTGAATCATTTCCATGAAATTGTGAAGCCACATTATAAAGCTGTAACACATAGTCATAGTTTTATTAAGATTCATACATATCACAATCAAAAGTGATTAAACATTAAAGAGAGTGTTATACCTTTTCACCTAAAGAAAAAGGTACAACCCCATCGTCTTCTGCATGTAATATCATGACGGGACACTGAATCTTTGTAATGTGTTTGTCCGATTCAAATCTTAAATTATTGTTGTAGAATGGCTCGACGATAATCCAATGGAACCATGGTAAATGTCTAAATATCTTTAAAGAATATAACAAGATGAATACCCTATATTATCATCATAGGTAAATAACATTGCAATTACCCGTGCAAATGGATGTTCGGTCAGTTCATCAGCTATGTTATTAAATGGTGACTCAAGAAACAAGCCTGCAGGATTTATTCCCTCTTCTGCTAATAGTGCTAAAGCGTGTGATGATACCCTATAATAAACAAAAATAAATTAACACTGCAATGAAAATAACAAACTATTACTATTGCACTGATATTAACCCTGTTCCTAATGAGTGTCCCCAAATAAAAACTGGTGCTGTGCCATTTACTTTTTTGAGAAGCCACTCAATAACATATTTGCTGTCCGCAACTACTCCATATTCAGAAAGCTCTACATTGTCACTGTCACCGTAACCTGATGATCCAAAAAGTACATGTTGCAAAAAAATGGTGTATCTTAATATCAGTATGTATATGTATCGTGGCTCATACTTCTATAATCAAAGCATACAACGTGATAATCTAAACTTTGGAAGAGATTATACAATTCCACTCTATGACCACTGGCTCTGTTACCACTATTTCCATGCATATACAAGAATACAGGACGTTCGGCATTGCTCAATACAGCTTCATAATCTTCATCAGTCATTGGAATGGTACTATTTAATAAAGATTGAGGTAAAATTTGCCTGAAACATATTTTATAAGAATACCAAGTGTTCGGATAGAATTGCATTCTTTAATTAGTGTTCTTACCATGCCCCTATTTTCACATCTTGATGAGTCTTTAAGTAAAAGTTTCTGGCACCCACAACTCCTACTTCTTCTGGCTTAGATAAATTTACATCACGTGGCCAGTAGACTGCACGAAGAAAACTATATATTAAACATTTGAATACATCACTGTTTCTAATAGTAATACATCAAGATCATTTCCATTTTAGCGGAGCACATGCCAGTCATAATAGTTCATGTTTCATAATGACTAGAAAAGTTGGATTTCTTAATATATAGTAAAAAAAACTTCACAACAGTTTGCATAGTTATATACTTTGTTTAATAATCAATATATAAGTTATCTGAGAAATGTGTAGACTTGAATGAGACTGTCGCATACAACGTTTACATTAATTTACTTCCGTTAATAAAATCAGCGAATACTTACCAAAGTTCAAGAATAATATTTTTCTTTGTATGTCGTATGAGTAGTGGAATATCAAAGGAAAAAGGCCGAAAATAACGAGGTACAGTACAATGGAGACCTTCATTGTCCATAATAGAGATCTGCAATACGTTTCATGGTATATAAATATTATTTCCTCTGAATAGTATAATGATTTTCAAAAACACAAAATCTACTAAACTGCACATCAAGCTGCTGATTTAAATACACAATAAGGCAATTATTGATGAATTAAAGAAGTTTTAAAATACGATTTTGTTTGTTGTTAGCTATTATTTGATACACCACAAGTACCTCATATAGTGCTATAATAAAATATATACACATATATATTTACAACTCCAAATTTTAAAGAATCGCTTTTTTAATAAAATAATTGTAGACTGCTCAAAGTCCATAAGTCTGCAGCATGCGCGAAAGTACATTTCAAAATCGAGCTAATACCTAATATTGTGTAGTTGTATGTTTTTATAGATAGTATTAAAAAAAAGTCATAATAAGTATTCATCAAGATGCGAGAAATACTTTTATTTTTTGGGTCAGATGTACTTTGAGTTACATTTTGTTTACTAATTACTTTATAATAAAAATAATATGTAATCTATATAAACAAAGAGGAGCCATCCTATTTATAAGCACCGACTATAGAATGTACGAATTCATCATGCTAATTACAATGTGTCTCTATCAATCCAAAATCGATGAATTCGATTATCAAACCTGACTAGTTCATGGAATTCTAGTGTCATGATACAACCTACGATCTGGTCTGTTCCAGTATTAACGCTTCAGAACGCATCAAACTCGTTTGCAATTGAATAAAACTGGAGTCTTGCAATCTTGTTAAGCATGTTGTATTTAATTAGGGCAATTCCTGTAATCATAAAAAAACCTTTGCTCGAATACCCGAGCAATATTGATACGTTGCTAGAATACCGTATGTGTAAATGGAAAAGATCTTCCAAAATTTAATACCACTAGATAACTAATGACGAAATTTATAGTTGGACTAATACGACTAACTATTAATGCCATAGCGCAGTGATGGAATTAGAATGCAGATAGAGCAGAATGCATGACAATAATATTTGCAACAATGGATTTCAACTATAAAAACAAATTATACTGTCACCAGAGATATGTACTAACAACAGTGCATTAACATATAGGAAACAATGGTGATTGACATTTAATGATGTGGTTATTAAATATTGAAACTGCATTCATATTTTTACATAACAAGTAGACAACTTTACTGCTAAATATTAAGCGTCGAGTTCGAGTAAGGCGCGTTAAGGAAAATGAGAATTTCCCCGTTAATTTACAAGAGTATATCTGACGAAGTCGGCGCTTAGTGCATTCATTGTCGAATTGTTATATAACGATTTGTAAAAGAAGTAGAACTTACACTCCAGTATAGAAATTATCAATGCTGATGAAAAGTACCACAGCTGCTAATAGTGGTAGTATGTAGTAGTTCGACCGCATGTTTGTTAGTGGTTAATTAACGTTAAGGAACTTTATCAAGATAAATCTTCTGTTTAACGAAGTTGCATTCACCGAATTCTGGTAAGAAGTTGTTCAGCAGTCGTAGTAAATTGGATGTTAAGTTATAATGACTGTACCTACGGTGGTATGTCGGTGTCTATAGTATATACAGAAGTCAAATATTAAGATGCTTATAATTTTTCAGTCATTTAAAAAGATTTCTTTAATTTGATGTATCAAAATGTGAATTGCTCAAAGTAGCAGAATGTAAATTTGCTGATATTAATGAAACGAAAAGTTAAGCGTTTTGGTATTTGGAGCGATCATATTTCTGCTGTCATATAACAAAATGATGCTCAAATCTCAAATGCTCAAATAATTTTGTAACTTAAAAAATGATGGAAATCATGTGCGAGAAAATGAAGGATTTGAAACAGTGTAATGCTTAAAGGGCTATATAGCCTTATTATCATGTATTATGTTATTATGTATTATGGATTTTCCTAACTTGAATTCGTTAATATATCATTTTTGTCGGTAACTGATAGATATAAGATAATTACTTTAAGGTAAGTAATAAATTTGATTTGGTACGTTGTCATACCTGTAACATCTCATTGCAATTGGAATAAAATGAGTTTTAAAAACACTAATTAATACAAATAAAATGAATACTGCACAAACGTAAAGCAAACACAGAATGATGCGCAAACCACTGAAAGCTTTTTCTGGTATAATCTCACGTCAGCGCAAAAGTCCAAATCATCAAAAATATACAATTATGCACAGTCATTTAATTTCAATAATATAATCTTACTGCGTATGCAACAAAGTCATCTAGAAGACTGTTTGAAAATGTTACAAATGACGTGCAACAAGAATTTTGCTCTTTTAAAATGTATATGAATATTTGAATAAAATTATAATCTTTTGACCTTTGAGTTTTATGATATTGTTAAATATCAATTGGCTGTTTTAATTAATATTTGTTTATTAAGAAAAAAATAAGATTACTTGAAAAACATGTATACAATCATGCTTATCTTTCTATTGGCGTTAAATATTTATATCTTTTTTAAAATACTAAAAGTCAATATTGAAATAATATTTTCATCATTATATCATTGCATAATAAACGTTTATATAATTAAACAAACTATATCAAAAACCCGTGAAACATTAATTTCAATTAGTAAAACGTAATAATTAGTAAAAGTCGTTAATATAGTTAAAGTTAAATAATATGGTTATAAATTTGATAAAATATGTAATTTAGAAATTACAAGATATCTGAACCAAATCTTTTGTTCTGAACGAGATGCGGAAAAGAGAAAAGTAATAACTGTCATTACCTTAGATTTGGTAAAGGAAAATTAGTCAATAAATTATTGTTCTATAGTCCCACAGCAAAAATTCACCTGAACACAATCACATAATGTTGCATAAGTTGTTATAAAACTCAAAAATCATGCACATTTGACAAAGCTAACGATACCTCTTTATAATACGTCTTTTTGGTAGCCAGTATACCATAATTAATGCAAACGAGGTAACGAGGTAACTCGCCAACCAAATAAAATTCCTATTCGACCAATGTTCAAGGATATGACAATTAAATTAGGTAATATTTCACTTCACCTAAGTAACAGCAATCCTTATAAAAATGTAGAAAAACGCTAAATAATCAGCAATTTTTATCGTTAATTTCTCGAGTGACGTCGAGTTTCACGTTCTTTTTGCTTTGATAATAATAGTTTTCTTACGTACACCCTGATAAACATAACAAAGTCTCCTCAATTCACGTGCTAAGTACCTGCTTTATCCCAATTTAATAAGTTGACTGTGTGTACGATCTCACAGATGAATACAGGTGAACGAGGTCCTTCCTTCCTTTCCTTATGGCTGTATCCCCAATGGGGGACATGTGCCAGTAACTGGTCCTAATAATCAAGGATTGGAAATTCGACACTAGATGGCGATGTACCTTGCGAGACGGGCCGTATTCAACGCAGCGTGAGGACCTACAAAGTTTATACACCGAATCCGAACAGTGTTGGGCGAAATCCGTATAAATACTCACTTAAGTTTTCATATGAAAACCCATTGTAGAGTAAGTTGCAAGTAAGTTGTTGGTAAGTTGCAGAGAACCTCTGCCGGTCAGGCTACACGTTCGTGATCACGTTCAGCTCGGCTACGACGGGATATGCATTATCGACGGAGGCGATGATCACAAAATCCTACTCCCGGACTCGTCGTTCCGATTTAGCGCTATGTTTTTGGTATCGCCTAAAACCTTAGCGTTGTGCATCTCCCCACTCATCTCTGTTGCTTGAGCTTGAGAGTAAGTTCTTTATAAAATTGTATTCAGTGATCGTTATACAGCAAAATACGGAAAAATGGCGACTACCATGGATCCTGTTAGAGAAAAGGCTCTTCAAGATTATAGAAAAAAGCTTTTAGAGCATAAAGAAGTAGAATCACGCCTTAAGGAAAGTAAGTTTTTTGTATTTTCATTATATTTACCGATGAATAACGCTTGAAGTTTCATAAGTATAAGCACACCTTATATCCCTTAACCATTCTCTACCTGTCAATTTGTATTCTTGTTAATTAAGAATTAATAATTATCTTTTAGTGCGTGAACACCTCAAGGATCTCACCAAACAGTATGATAAGTCAGAAAATGATTTAAAAGCTTTACAGAGTGTTGGACAGGTATAGAAATAGAATTTTTTTCAGTGCACACGTAGAAAACAATCGTTCTGATTGTATATTGATTTTTCAGATTGTTGGAGAGGTATTAAAACAACTCACTGAAGAAAAATGTAAGTTAATTAATTGTAGTATTGAAATTATAATCTACTGGAAATATTTATGAAATGAGTGGAATTTTATGAAGTGTTATTTGATAACAATTATGAAATGTTAATTTCAGTCATTGTAAAAGCTACGAATGGTCCACGTTATGTAGTGGGATGTAGACGTCAACTTGACAAAAATAAGTTAAAGTCTGGAACAAGAGTAGCACTAGATATGACTACACTCACTATAATGCGATATTTACCAAGAGAGGTACAAAAAATTATATTAATAGAATATATATTGAACTGAACTACAACAAAATGATTTACAGGTCGATCCTTTAGTATATAATATGTCTCATGAAGATCCTGGTGATGTTACATACTCTGCCATTGGTGGTTTAAGTGAACAAATTCGAGAATTAAGAGAAATTATTGAGTTACCTCTATTAAATCCAGAACTTTTTCAAAGAGTTGGAATCACACCTCCTAAAGGTTGTCTTTTGTATGGACCACCAGGAACAGGGAAAACATTGTTGGCTCGCGCTGTTGCTAGTCAGTTGGATGCCAATTTTCTAAAGGTCGTTTCCAGCGCAATTGTTGACAAATACATTGGAGAATCTGCGAGATTAATTAGAGAGATGTTCAATTATGCGCGTGATCATCAACCTTGCATTATATTCATGGATGAAATCGATGCTATTGGTAAGTAGCATTTTAATAAATTTATTTTCTTTATTCTTTAAAAATTTTTACCAATTATAATATGTTTGCAGGTGGACGTAGGTTCTCTGAAGGTACAAGCGCTGATCGTGAAATTCAAAGAACTTTAATGGAGTTGCTCAATCAAATGGATGGTTTTGATTCATTGGGTCAAGTTAAAATGATTATGGCTACAAACAGGCCTGATACATTAGATCCAGCGTTGCTTAGACCTGGTAGATTAGATCGTAAAATTGAGATTCCACTGCCCAATGAACAAGCTAGGTTGGAAATTTTGAAAATCCATGCTGGCCCTATTGCCAAACATGGAGAGATTGGTGAGTGCCTTTAACTTTACGTTTACGGAAAGAATAATGTTAACTGGTAAGAACATTATTATGAATTTTTGTGCTTTAAGATTATGAAGCTGTGGTCAAGTTATCCGATGGTTTTAATGGTGCTGATTTAAGAAACGTATGTACCGAAGCTGGCTTGTTTGCTATCCGCTCAGAACGAGAGTATGTTGTGCAAGAAGACTTCATGAAGGCTGTACGAAAAGTCTCTGATAATAAGAAATTAGAATCTAAACTGGATTACAAGCCCGTCTAATATCTTTATATCAATATTCATAACGTGTATGATGCCTTGTACGCGATAATTGTAAATACTGGTAATGAAACTATACCAGTATTACATTTGTATGAAAGAATGAAATTAAATATAAAAACATTGTGTCAATAAGTTTTTTATTTATGAAAATTAACAAAAAAATTATGGACGAATGAAAACACAAATCCTTAATCCTCAGTTCTTCCAAATTATAGAATTACGATCATTTTAATCGTACGTTAAATACTAATAAGCATTATGTACAATTCAACGTATGATTAGGTAAAGTTATTACAGTTCATTAATATTCATATTTACAGAATTATCTAGGTTTCAGAAATTTTTGCTAAACGCGACTTTTTCCTATCCTGATATTCCTGCACATTATCATATTTTCTTTTATATAATATAGGAAACAAGCTTTGCTCATTCACATTACTCCTTAATTTCTTCCAAGAGTTATTGACTTTTATTAACATACAGTTTAGTTTATCATTTTGTGAAATGTTTCCTTGAGTCTCATAAACATTTAAACCTTGATTTGTCAAAATCCATAAGTTAGTTTTATAAAAAATAAAATCTAAAGGTTCATCCTCTATATCAAATGCATTTATGTATGTTATATTAAACTGATTTGGTGTAGTTTCACAAACTTTATACATAAGAATATTATTACTGTAGTACAAGCTGATTGCCAAAATAGAATCCATCTCATTTAGCTTTGTTGCTCTTAAATGTTTAACAGGTATCTCTGTTACATTTTCATCAAGTTCACAACTTTGAAGATGCTTAGTAAATCTTGCAATATCGTTTTCTGGTATGTTATTGGAAAGTTTAATAGAAGAAACTTCCTTTCCATTTATATAGTCCCATAATTTGAGAAAACCATCGCCACCACACGATATCATAATCTTCTTATTATGAGGCAACTCGCATATGTTGGTTACAAATTTCTCATGTCCCAGACAATAAGTAGCAATATTGTAGCTGTTTGGATACATCGAAACACGGATCTTCTCATCACGATCAGTAGTTATAACATACTTTTGATCGTCAGTAACCAATACATCAAGTAACATGGATAAGTGTCCCAATAAAAATATTCCATTGTCTTCTGGAGTATTTGTTGAAAACACGTACACGTCTCCAGTCTTGTCAGCAACAATTATATCATTGTTTGGACAAAACCTAACTTTGCTTGCTGCTCTAACCAAACTCCTGTTGGATACAAGTTCTCGTGTCTTCCTTTTATACAAACATAGCTGTTTTCGATTTGTGCAAATCAGAAAGTATTCCCCATTGTTTGAAAACGACACATTGGTAGTTGCATGATAAACATCCAGTTCAACATTGTTATGAAAATTGACTTCATTCTTGAATTGCAGTTTAGGCAGGACAATAACACTTTCTTTGTCGTCTAGGAAGTTGTATGTTAATACATTTTCACCGCTGCATAAAACAACGTCAGATTCGAACACTGAGAAGCTCATGATATAATTATTCAAAAGTTCTTTTCCTATAAAACATTTAATTCAAATGTAGAAATAAAAAATTCCTTGCTGTTTCTGAATATGACACGCTGCTGGCTAACAATCAAAAGAAGAGTTGATTGAAGATACCCATTCCCAGATGTCCCTCTCTGACCAGAAAGATGAATATACCTAATTTATCGAGATTTCTGTTTAGAATTTAGACATTGACAGAAGATAAGTACTTAAAGTATTCTCGTGTGTCGGTTATGTCCGAATCTTTCATATTGATGCATCGTTGAGAATGCTGCCACCTGTGAATTGAAGCAGCTATATTTCATTGGCGAGGATCAAGAAACTTGATCGAGTCTTGCGTCAAGTAACAGCGCTGTATTTCTGTTATGTAGAACATACTATATAACATAAAGGTAAATCCTAAGCGAGTGGCTACCAGTGATACCACATGATGGTCAGAAACTCGTAAGTGACCACTAAAATAAAACCCACCAAAAAATACTCAGTTGTAACAAACTGTGCCAAATACAGAAGTGCTATGAATTTTTCTAAAAAAAGTATTGAAATCATATTATTAATGCCAAGTACACAAGCCACTAAATATCTGCTTATTAAATGATTGTTTCACCACTTGTTTATCGGTACTCGAGTGCGAGGGAGGACTAACCGGTATGCGGAAGAATGTATCGCGGTAGACTTTAGTCTTCGGAGGGTGAACCACCTATATCGAACTCTTGAACTCCGCATTCTTCCCTCATTCCTTCACCCCTCCTAATTGACTGCATCATTATTGCGATTCATTAATCACTTTATCTTCTTCTCATCTGCCTGCTGAGGTATATTCACTTAGTTATCTTCTTCTTCTCTCTCTTGATTTAGCGCAACCTCTCTCTTTCTTTCTTTCTTTCTTTCTTAGTGTTATCTATAATATCTTCCGAATTTCTTCCGCTGAGCTATACCTACTTCGTAATATCACTTTAGTACCACTTGGTATCACTGACAACTCCGTAGTAAATACAGAGATGAGTAGGGGGATGCACAACGCTACAGTTTTAGGCAATACTAAAAACATGGCGCTGAATCGTAGCGGCGAGTCCGGAACTAGAACTTTGTGATCATTATCTCCGTCGATATTTAAGATATTGCGGTGCCAAGCTCATATCCGTATATCACCTCAATTTTTTGAAAATGTTTCATCAACAGGCATTTCCAATAGTTCTCGAGGAATTCTATAGTTCCTGATAGGCTTTAACATTAGTTCTTGACTTACCTTGAATTTGAAAAAAAACTGTGAAGGTGCAAACCGTGCGACTCGCCACAGATGTACTAGAGACTGTACTCTTTCGAATGGGACTAATTAGAAAGATGTGCAAACGATACTTTTTTGAAAAACTGAAAAAACCGGCGTTTACACGCAGTACTTGCTACGTATTTGTCTTGAATTTAAAGAAAAACTGTGAGGGGGCAAACGATGGAACGCAGTGGAGATGTACTAGAGACTATACTCTTTCGAATGGGATAGTCATAGGAAGTATGTGTGCGAGTCACTATCGCAAATATACATTTTGCAAAAGAATATTGTAAGCTTACCCATGTATCTGCGTATACATCTAGAATAATTGGATGCATTGTATCGCGCCGAGTGTTTTATGGTAACCATAATAATTGATAAGGAGAAGACAGGTAAGGGCAGTTATCAGGGCATTCATGTAAAACAAAAAAATAAGCTAGCGCAAGTTAGCAACGTATTTTTCTTACTCGACACCGATAACGAAAAATCGGAGAACCAACCTACGTTACCTTCGGCCGTCCATCCTTCGCTCATGCATCCGCAAGCCAAGCGGGCGCCAGTCAATTCCTTTTTCACCGAGAACCGACAACGCGGTATGACCTGGGAGTTGGGGTGGAACGGGCCCAACCCCGCCAAAACGAGAGTTCTGACGGAATCTGTCAGAAAGACGATAACTTAACGGATCGTGTTGACTCTTTGGGGATGCGTAAAATCGAGAAACGCAACCGTAGTTGCTGATCTTTGGGGTCGCATAAAATCAGCAAATGCAACTGGATGCACAAAGGGGAGCGGACGGTTACGGTAATGCACGGCTGCTCAGGTTGTTAGGTTGAAGTAGAGAGGGACAGAGTAAGAGGCAGGCAAATAGTGCGAGAGACAGAGAGCGACGAATCGAGAACGTAACAGAAGGAATTTTAACTGTCAATCGAGATCTCTTCACCAATTAATAAATTGGGAGACTCACCGGAGCTGGGGCAGCTGATCCGAGAAGGCCGAAAACTGCATCCAGAGGACACTCGGGTGGGCACTGCACTAGGGCACTGCACTACACCTCCGGAACACTCACAGGAAATT